>DWTO01001621.1:0-15751 GCA_018244755.1 Jemadia pseudognetus
CGTAGGAAATCGGGGCGACCGCCGAAGAACTTGCCGTTTTGATTCAAAACTTCGCGAATTAGCTCCAAATTGTTAACTACTACGCACTGTGCCGAACCTAATTTTAAACTGAAGATGTCTCCGTACGCCTTCGCCAAGTCAGTAAAAGACTGAAACGGAGACTCCCTTTTCCCCAACAGATGTAAACTCCCCACGATAGGCAAAGGTGTTGGCCCCGGCGGCTGTTTAAGATTCTCAACCCTTGATTCCCCGTATTTTGAAATCTTCTCCCATCGTACAGTTCTCTTGGAGAAGTATTTATAAGCGGCCAGGACGCAGACAGCGATTAATAGGAGCGCACTCATTTTTTTTTTCTTAAAAAGAAATTTTCCGAGTGACAACACCAGCTGACAGGAGTTTTGGCGGGAACTCGTAGCGTTCCGGCCGGCACTGCGCCAGCTGAAGCGTCTCCGCCATTTTTATACCGCCCTATTTGCATTTGGTGTCCGTATTCAGGCAATACATACTTCACCTGGGTTAAGCGGAATACGACTTTATTGTTGTAAAAATATGTCTCATAGTATTAGCAACATGTAAATATGTTTTCATACTAGCATAAGTACAGACTACAACATAAACAGTTATGTTACGAAGTTCAACTTTATCACAATAGCCATAAGCGTTTTGAACATAATACAGATTGAAAAACAGAATTGTTGTTCGACGGAGTTTGCTTCGTCTGTATACGTTCAATATATTAAAATAATAAATTTTTAGGTGATATTTTGCATGTTTTAACAGAAAAATCATATTTTATTAAAACACCGATTATAAATGACAATATATATTTTTTTTGTTATAGCTTCGTTAGATTTATTCAGCCTGTGTCAAGTAAGTTTACGTAAGTAAAGAAACTTAATAAAACAGACGATAGAAAGAGGGGGAACATCAGACATCTGCTCTGCCAAGCACTGTTATTTTTTAAATCACTCAGGCATTACGCACCACTTCTAATAGCTCATAGTTGTTACCGGCCAGCTTCGCCGATGCAATTATGTAATAAACTGGATATTTCGTCTTCAAGAAAGAACACGTTAGCTCTGTAAGGATATACATATATATTTGATACTCGCTGCTCTCTGCCTACCCAGTAAGGAACCTGGCTTGATGATGTGGTAATAGCGATAACAGTAAATATCATCACCTTTGACGTCATCACCCTTTGGGCAAAAAGCTATCCACTGCTGGAAATATACGTTTCCATAACTCACCGTCTCCTGCTTTGCGTTTCCACCAGGCAGGTCACAACAACCTTGACCAAGTCAATTATCAGTCCTTCTCGTTATCATCATAAAATATATATAACAAAATCCTCAACCCGTCGCCGTCAATCAATACGTCGAGGTCGCTGTAATGACGATGCTGTATAGTAAATGTAAATTCTGAATTGATTATGTGATTTGTTCCAAATAGTTACTGATGTAATCATAGATATTTTCGCGCCCTTTTTGTAAAGAGGCGGGCATAAACTAAGAATTTCAACTAGTTACATTTTTAACATAATTCGCGTCTTCTACTCGAATCAGTCTTCACACGCACTTTTTAGATTTATCCCACTTCTGATCTTAGATTTTTCTTACATGTATATGTAAATATAACAAAAATGTATATTTTAGAACCTCGTGAATAGGGAAGGGACGTAATAGGGAAGATATAAGACATTTAAAACATAACAATTTTTATTTATCCTTAGTAACAATTAGGTACTTATTCACACAGAATTATTATCAAAATTATTATTATTCTTTACTGTAAGTTTATATGTTATGTAATACCGTAATATAATGATTGGGGCACAAACGACGCATAATAACACTATTTAAGTTAATATAATCACTTTAAGGTTATAATTATACAATAAAATAAGTACGATCGGTAAGATTTTTTTATAACCATACCTTAGTTTTTGGCGGGAAACTAAGTACTCTTGGTACTCCATTAATAAATTATGCTAAACATATTCATTCTAATAATTATGCATTGTCAGCTTGCGTGCGTCAAAAGCGCGTCAGGTCTGTCAGATGAAACGTGGCAGTGTACTACACGCCGCTGCCTACCTCGTCGGGCTTACAGGCGTGATGTTACGTATATTGTTTTAATATACAATATCGACTCGTTGGTTTTCACGGTTGCAAATGCGACACTGAACAAAATGTCCTAGATTCTATACCCGAGTCGGGCAAAGAATTGTTTTTTTTTACCTTCATATTTCCATTAGTAGTTTTTTTTTCCATTGGAAGTTTGGATTTGAACCCTGTAAACCAATAGATTCGCACCCCGCTCCATGACAACTGACATAGCAAATGATACTTGAGAGTAGTACGCTTCTCTGCCCAATACTTAGGCGAAGTATACGCGTAAAGTTACGTTACACTGTTTCCAAGTAAACAAGACATGGGTTTGTTATTTCATATTGCCACGTGCGCCCTCCCAAGGTGACCATAACCGTCCGATTTACCTTTGGGTGACAGTTGTACAAGACATTTGAAATTCAACCGTATACCTAATAAGTCGTTTGACGCAGACGCTGAAAAGCTTTGCCGGGAACGTATATGTATTATACGGCATAGATTATAAATGGATTTGCGCGGGAAACGGTTATATAACTGTAAGGTACATATTTTGACAGTACACTCAATCATAGACAATATTATCGGATATAAATGATTAATTTGGGAAAGTATTATACATACAATGTGACAGTGTTCTAAATCATAGACAATATGTTGAAATTAAGAGGATTGAGCATAGTGAAAACTGGATCAAAGATTTTTTTTTGAAGGTCCATATGAGAAGGTGTTAACTGCAAATTAGTTAACGCATCCCGTATGGTTTACTGGATGTGAATTATTGCTATCCCTTGCAACATAGATCCTCATAGCCTTATACAAATTGTAATCGTTTTGTTTTCCAATTCACACAAAGCCACACTATTCAGCTTTAACAGTTCTTCAAACCAAAGACAATTCCTGTTTCTTTTCCTATTATCTAAAAATCTGCATTAAATCTCTAAAAAGACATAAGACAAGACACAAATATATGGCCATCCTGTACATGAAGTCGCAACGTCATGCCCTAGTGTGTCTATAAATTCCTGTATTGAAGGAAATAGTAAGGACGCCTAAACAGTACTACGATATCCCAAAAACTCAGGACAACAGCAAGGATCCGCTGTTTAATATCCCCTGCTCCCCAAGCATAAAAACACTTATGAAACTTCAAAAGTACATGTTCATTTCTCAACAATTGATATTCTTAATAACATCATAGATATAATAAATGTTTATTCAGCTCTTTGTTCGAATTGCGTCACTCTTTCATTCATTAAAGTGAACATCTAAGTAACTGCCAGCGGTGGGAGATGGAGGTATAGCGCGGCGTGCCTAGGCGCGGCTCCATGTTGTGCTTTGCGATTCGCAACCAACATGCCCAGAGTGGGGACTATGGGCAAAAGCGACATCGGAGAGGCCCATGTTCAGCAGTACACTTGAACTGGTCGATGGCGAAGAATAAAAAAAAATAGCTCTTTTTTTATTTAATATCAGTTGTCACCTTTTTTTTCTAGCGGGGAGAACCTTCAAAAGGTACCCTAAATACCGCGTTATGTGGGATTTTAACCTCTCTTAAACCCCTTCGGTGGCCTCCTTCTGCGCTAATAGAGGACTCCAGGATCTCCCACGGAACGAACAGGTGTCGACCTACCGCGGCGCCCTCCGAGCCCTGCACTAGGGATAGACTTACATGACTCCTTAAATTTAAATAATAAAAACCCTTAATAAAATAATTAAAATATCGTCATACTAGATCTCTCACTGGGTCACTGGGTAGGCAGATGCCACTAATAATATCTTGGGACAAATATCTGTACAGACCGGACGCGCATATCGAAAAATGTTGCCACCCTCCGAATAAATACATACCATAGATATTAAATGAAAAATTATTCACAAAACACTGGCAAAGTGATAGGCGGATTCAAACCGTTTCAGTTATTTTCGAATTCAAGAACAAAATCCAAAAGCTCGCGGGCCGCTGCATTATTCAATCGAAAACAATATTAAAATTTAAATTTAAATGCGCGCTATCGCTGTCCCATTCGCACTGTCGCTAATGTATGTATTTAATCAGGGCTGCCAACCATAGCGCAAAAACGTTCCTCAGAGAATTCAGCCGTACATTCGAAGCAAACGAAATTATCGTTTTTTAACAATGTATCTAATCTGATGCGCGAAGGCTTTGTAATGTTAGCAAAAAAATGTTTAATCCTAGTCAAAAAATTGTTTTGTTGTATACAATGATTCTTGTTTTGGTGGATGAGCGGGATAGCTGTTACACGGGTCTTGAACCAAGTCTGTCGCCCTTGAGACTTTTAAATGTGACTGTGCTCATATCAATAAAACTGGTGTTCGAACACATAATTGTTCAGGACGCGAAGCGAACCCAGAATCTTTGACTTAGCAATGTTATAGACGAATACCAGGTAGACTAAAATCTCCGATCAGGTTTTCAGATGGTTCCCCAACTGGATACAACGCAATCCTATACATACACTTTGTAATAATCCTCAACATCGCAGAGGTCGTTCCTTGTGTAGCGATTGCGAGGGCTTGAAGAATGATTTTCGTTACGCCTGCAAGCGCCTTTACTGTAGCATGGAGATGCTCGTAGCTCGTATCCTCGTAACTTCAGCGCCGTCTAAGCCGTCTACCGTTAGTCTGGCATGGATTGAAAACATCGCAATGATCGCCACTCTAACAGGTATCTTGCTCTGTCTGCAAAGTATCAATCAAGTATGTCTGCATGTAACAAAGTGGCACTAAATTTTTTTTACATTGCGAGAAACAAAGATCACATTTTAATATAATCACGATTTAATTACACTAGGTGAATTTGTTTTGAACAAAACGTTAAGTTATCACAAATCTATAAAGCAACGTTATACGGAAAAGTAACGTTAAATAAAAAGTTATGTACTCGCCTATTTTTGACAACCTTAGCCGCGTCCGGTACATCCGTCTCGCTCGCTCTAGAAAAGAGAAAAAAAAGTGGACCACCACTTCATTTGTGGCCAGTGTGAATTATTCAACGGCCATTTTATTTTCGTTCGTAAAAGATCATAGACGAATTTAATGCGGAAAAACAATATAATAATGTTTGTTCCAAATTTAAAATTAAGTTGGTTCTGGCGGTTATTCTACAGCGCTTATAGATTTTTGAGTGTCTCTGTGATTCGCTAGTGTATAGGATATTAAGGGCATTACGTTCCAGGGCAGGCCTGTGCCAACCAGTAGACTGCAATAAGCTTATGACGTGGATGATCTCCTATACCCACGCGGTTTCAAAGACATCTGATTACCTCATAAGCCCGTATCCCATTTGGTCGAGATACACAAGAACATTTGAACCCATACAATATTTCATGTATTTCAACTTTCAAGCCGGCTTTAAGGTTTTTCTCTTCACCCCAAAGGCATACAGACATAAAGTGCTTTCAATATTTCCATCTGGATGGATATGGATGGATATGGATTAAGATTAAGTGGTGAATCTATTGCCAAATTGTCATACATCGGGCACATAACCAGACTGCAGGCCACTATTAGAAAATCTTAGTAAGCAAAATAAAGCATTAATTTTGGTGTTTTGGCTATTTGATTTATTAATTTATTTACTTTCGCAGTCAAGTCTGCAAGAGTACAAGTGTTTGGCACTTTAAGCTCTCTGTCCACCCTATAAGTGACCTGGCGTGATCATGAATGAATTATAGCTCTTTTCATCATCGCTTTAAAGTATGATCATTATTCGATAAAATAAAATCATCTTTTATACGGCGCATAATAGCGTAGTGGCTTGTAAGCTGTCTCCGATTTACAGGATTCGCAATTGAAGTCCCTGGGAAAAACCTTTGACATTCTTAAATCCAAAGATCCCTGTTACCGATTCGAAACTCAGAAGTCTACAATCGGCCTAAAATTCTAACAAGTTGAACCACAGGCAACATTACTATTAAACAACTACATATACATATAACCCGCGGACGATAACTTGGTTACTTGAGAGTTGCGTAGTGACGTCACAGCCTAGAATTAAATTGTTTAATACGCCTTAAGAGATTGTCAAGAACATTATATTGTATTTAATATTGAAAAATAACGACGTTATATATGAATATAATGTCGTTATTTTTAATATGATGATGACATCATATTAATCATTGAAAGCTGTACATACATAGGTATAGCACGCAGGTATTAACTTGAAGGCGCGACTTGTGCCCCATAGGTCCAGAATCCTATTCTTGGGTCGAGGCAATAGCGTAGCATGGACGGGAGGAGGGGGGGGGGGGCGGTAGGGGCGGCCCGCCGCGGGAGGCATTTCAGAGGGCGGCAAAAGGGTTGTTCAGGGGCGGCAAAAAAGTTTTGGTCCTCGAAAAGGCCAAATATATTGACTTTCGACGAGGCGACGGGGTTTTTTTTTGCTGCTCGTCGACATTCTCACCAGGCACGACGTACTGCTTTTAAGGGGGCGGCAATATTTTCTTCCGCCCCGGCTGGCCGAAACCCGCGCTACGCTACTGGGTTGAGGAAAGCATTACAAAGTTTTTCCTAAATCCAAATTCCCATGTAATAAGCTACTAGCTTATTACATGGGTCGTAACACATAGTTGGTTAAAAGTAGTTATACTACACTTCCCTGTCTACTCCTTGGGGGATATGAAGGCGCTATGTTACTTCTCAACTGACCGCACATGGCTTGTACTTACCCGAACACCCGTCTGCGTGTCCAATCCATTCATATGAAAGCCATTCATAAATGCAATAATGTAATTCCTAACTGGGTCACCTTTCGGTATTATTGTTTACGGCTAGATGCATAGCGTTAAATGTTAACTAATCTTATGTTTTCGTTGACCAATCGCGCTGACAACTCATACGTTAGTCAACCATATCCTTGTAACAGATAGGAGATGCGTTTAGCATAATACTCGTATGTCGCATGGAGATACGTATGCAATGTTTTCTTTTTTTTCATTTACTTTTGTTATTATCAGCCACTGAAAAAGCGCGCGCTTTTTTCATACCTCCTCATGTCATAGACAGTTTTTCTTTTTCTATAATCTCTTTCTAAAGTTTTACCTCATTCAGCCATAAATATGTTAATATGATTATTGACGAAGATAACTATTTCTAACAAATTGTATATTACAAAGAGCGTAATAAATTGTGTCGTAATAAATTAAGATGGCGTGCGTATGCTGTGATTTTTATTCAAAAAGTTAATACAATGGAATAACATACAGCGATATTTATAACACTTTATCCATTTTAACACTATGCGCGTACATTTATATTATTATTATTTTTATTCTTCCTACGAAAAGTGTTTTGTCGCTGATAGGATTATGGCGATTATATACTGGTCACAAGTTGCACTGTAACGTATTACATAATAATAATAATCATTACGTAAAAACATTAGGTTGACACGCTATTTGAATCGAAACAAGACAGCCAGGGCTATGGTAACCGGAGAGTACATAAACCATTCCATACACTTCATACTACGATATACGTACATACATTTGTACAAATGTATTTATTCATATGTAGGTATTGTATATGTAAATCGTAATTCTAAATCGTAATTGTAAACAGAGAAAACAGTCACGCTAAAAAAAATAGATTTGAAAGCGAGTCAAATCCACAACTTTCGGGTCATATTTTAAAATCATTAACCAATCGAGCAATAGGCCAGTGTTCTACACTTCGCTGTCTGCCTCTTCGGGGATAACAGGCGTGATGTTACGTTTACGTTTACAAGTTTGGAGAACCCAATAAAACTTCTTACGATCTGGGAGTCGAACGTAGAACCTCTTGCTTCGAGGCAGTTACTGTTACAAGCGATGAAAAAGCTTAAACAGAATAAAACTAAGCCACGGAAAAAACGATCAAATAAAATCTCAAAAAGCAATTTGACACGAGTACATATACAAACGTTGTGTAGGAAAAACAACTTGATGATTTGTTTCCAATCGATTCCCAGAACGAAGACTTGTTTTTCGTCCTAGTTCTATGAATACGTAATGTACCATACGGATAACTTGGAGTGTATAAAAAGTATACATGGAGCCGTTACATTCGACTCGCACTAGCATTGTACGCCCTATCCGTTTAAAATAAACGATTTTTTTTGTTAACTATAAAACCTTACATTTAAAACGAGTCCCCATTGCTCTTGTATTCGGAAAAAATATGTTACTGAGTGCGCTGCATCCACCTTTACAACCTTTAAGTTACAAATTAAATAATAATGAAATGTAACTATACTACTGGAAATAAAAACATTGTACTTTATGTCCCACTGTTGGGCACTCATCTCTGACAACATGGGACTCCGCATTTTTATGTGCTATTCAGTTTTAAACTCACATTTTAAAAATTCCAAACGCTCTCATTAAATGCATCAATATTCTAGCAAGAACATTATCATTGCACCGTTGCTGCACGAAAAAAAACATTGTATTCATTTTCCCGCCTTTTCAAAGGATTAGCCAAACAACAACAGTTTACACAAGCTGCCGGTGGCGCCACAGTTGTTGGCGGGAACTTTTTCAGTATGCAAATAAAGGACTCGTAGATTTAAAAAAAATTTAGGACAGGCGAAAGAAGTTGGACGGGAGTTGTGTAAATAAAAATAATAAATAAAAAAATAAAATAAAATAATAAAAAATCTTAGCATAGACCAGTCACGTCTATGTTATTAAGTTTACATATATACATTTTTCCCATCAACATAGAGTTCCAAACAGGAGAAGCGCGCCAATATGGCGTACGTAAATGACACATTTCAGCTACCATATTCGTATTGTCTATGTTCCTTTGCGCTCTGAGGTGAACTAGTTTCGATGAACAGTGGACTTTTCGGGAAGCATTTGAATTATTGCTCACCGTTTCAGAGATTTCATTAAAACACACCATATACCTACTGTTGCTGCGTAAATCGCTTTGGGTTCAATTACTAGTGAGACGATAGTTTTTGAGCAAACATTTAAATGGTTCCGTATCACGTATTTAAACAATACTTATCTGAGTACCTATAACTAAGATGCGACCATCTGATCACAAACGGATGACAGACTACATTTGTAAATAAATATAAATGTAACAGGCGTGATGTTACGTTTATAAATGTAACATCACTCCTGTAAACCCCGAAGAGTTAGGCAGAGGAGTGTAGCACGATTCCACGTTACACCGTTATATGTTTCAGTTACGTTTACGTCCCATTATGGAATATATTCTAAGCGCCTAGTCTAGTCTTAAAATTCGTTAATTAAAGAAATCTTCTATGACACTTTTCATCAAAAAAGTTAAAACCATTAAAAAAACTCCGAATCATTAATTTGAAATGCTGTGTGTCTCTTTACATTTAAGCAAAAGGCAGTAAACAATAAAAGACCCAATTAAGGCATTCGTTAAAGAACCTGCGATACTGCATATAACATTTTGTCTTCTGCTAACTTTTACAAACATATCAGTAAACGTAACAAAAACCAATGGAGTCATTAGAGAAGCTCTAGCATTGGAAAGTCGAAGCCACTTTCTCTACTGACTAACTTCAATCAGCAAACGTCAAACTGTGAAGGAACCAGTGAAGTCATTAAAGAAGTTATGACATTGGGAAGTCGACCCGATTCTTCTCTACCGACTAACTTCAATCAAAAAATTTTATAGGAAAATCAATGCAGTCATTAAAGTTGTGACATTGGCGAGGCGAGGCCGCTCGGCGTGAGCGTGCCACCCTTCGCCTCGGCATTTAATGAACACGTGCACGTGTCTCATTGTCCACGTTTCAGTTCGTCGTCTCGTGTGCCGTGCCCTACATGCATGCCCTACTTAGGCTGTCGAGGTCACGCGCATACATTGGTGTTCTAGAACAAAGGGCATTGGGTATTTAGCCACCGTAGCCAGAGTACCTACGAGCTGAGTGTGAAAAGTTGCAAGATGAGGGGTGGCACCGTCTGTTCAAATTCGTATGTCATTTATTCGAAATCGGTTCATTAGAAGGCTTTTTGTACGTAAAAATGATGCTACCCCCGCTTCGGAAAATGCCTCGCTACGGAGAAGTGGCAAAAGAAACTCCATAGGTCTGCCTTGTCAGTGTGTCAACACTGTAAGGGACATGACGTGACTATATGACACATATATTAACGATAATTAAATGTATTACGAAATATTTTTTCGTATTTCTAATTTAGATTTTCTAGTAGTGGCTCGGAGTCTGGATAGTGACCGGTGAGTCACCATAGGCTCACCAATAGGCTCACCAATAGGCTCACCAATAGGCTCACCAATAGGCTCACGGCCTATTCAATAGCGGGATGTAAACGTAACTGGTGAAACGTGGCAGTATTGTACTCTGCCTGACTCTTCGGGGATAATAGGCGCGATGTTACTTTTACGTTTCTCTCTCCAAAGTCGGCTCTTCATATCTGACGATCGTGATCCCGCTTAAAACCAGCTAGTAGCGTTTTCATTTAATAATAAACGTTTAATAATAATTAAGCTTTTATGTTTAATAATAAATAATATTGTCCGCGCAGATGTGCCCTAATACGGAGCACGCGTTGCTGGGTAAAACCCTTTCATCCTTGCTTTGAAAGGTCCTAGGTTAGTGTCCAGTGCCACAGAGCTCTGGGAGATGTTCCTATTTATTGCGTTACCCAATTCTGGACTGCGCTCTGACCAGATCAGATGTCGCAAGGACTATAATCGAAGATATGATTAAGGTGAGTCGCACAAGAGATATTAAAACATAATAATGGCGTCGCCGCAAACTAGCTGGGATTGTATATAAATACGAAATTGGCCGCAGCATCCCGTAAACAACACAAGTCATTCAAGTCTCTATCTAGAACGTTCGAAAACTCCTGTTGAAATACATACATAAATCTCACGTAAATCGATTTCGAGGAACCGCCAAATTTGCAGACGAATCACATAAATCCTATGAACGCTGAAAACTTAACAGCCTGACCGTATGCTAAACGCAACGATTGGTTTTTTCCGAGATGTATTTTTTGTCCACCCAAAATTTTTTGGGTCAGACGCGAAATCAGAATATGAAACATATTCAACAGTACGAAATAAACCGATTTGTCTTCCCCGGAAGCGTAGTTTATTTTTTTGGCAGGTGACCCGAGTTGACCTAATTTATTCCGTGACGCCAGCAGCCAGGTAAAAAACAAGACGATCCGAGGGTTGGCGATATGAGAGGTGAAATATTCTCTATTGCGATACAAGAACTCACCATGACTGATGAAACGTGACAATACTACACTCCTCTGCCTACCACTTCGAGGAATTACAGGCGTGTTACATATTACATTTTGTCACACTTTCCATTCACAGAAAATTAAAAGGAAGAGACGAAAAATCAAAAAATGTTTCCAAAAGTGTCATTAAGTTAAACGCGAATAATTATAACAACGAAAGCATGACGAATTGCGCAAAATAATATCATTATTATATCATATACCCACCTCCCTCATGGGGTGGGAAGAGAGCACCAATTATACGAATCATTGGGGAACAGACGATATGAACAAGAATACAAGGGATACTGATAAAACGGATAATAGGGGAGAATTAATACTAATGGACAATGTATCATTAAATGTTCCGTTGGGTCATTAACATTAACTACTCACATATAACAGCGAAAAAAGAGTAATTTTTGCATCAGTTAGAATATTATCTAAATTGGTAGTTAATAAGTCTATTAGTCGGCTACAATCAATCGATTTTAGGACTGTAAAATTAAAACTTTATGCTGATATTATAAGTACATAGATAATAACGCACGATTCCCATAAAGTTAGGTTGGATTTAAGGATTGCCACCTTTTTTGTTCCTGGCAGAACACTGTCGGCTAAAATACGCCGGGTCAAATGTTTTTTCAACATACATGTATGCATCTTTAATTTTTATAGTGTAATACCACGCCGGTAATCCCCCAAGACGTAGGCAGACGTATATATATAACTTATTTAATATGTACGAGTTTTACAAACCTCAAACTAGGTTACAAAGGGTGGTCTAATGCGGTGGTGACAGCAACATATGGTAGGCGCAACAGTGGCGGTGGTAATTAAACACCGATTCAAATGATACACGTATTCGATGTATCATTTAAAAACACTACTAAAAACTTGTGTATGAAAATTTTATGACGACTTTTATGAATGTAGAAAAAGCTAAGAAATCTGCTTGTTTCGTCATCACTAGCCTATCGCAGTCCACTGTTGGACATAGGCGTCCCCTAAGAGATTATGCCCATAATCTCTAAGCTGGGCATGCGGGTTGGGGTTGCGACCTGCTTATACCAGTTCAGTTAATAAGTCAGATACTGGCATATTATAGCAGAGGCAGTAATCTACTTTAGCGACACGCGTATATGAAAATAGTCATGAACTTTGACGTCAGGATTGGTAGGACAGAGATATTTGGCATTCGGTGCACTCTGTTTACCCCTTAAAAGACCAGGCGTGATGATTTAATAATAATAATTCGCATCAACACCGGCGCGCGGGTCCCTAGCGGCACGCGGAACTCGAGAAAAACAATGAATAAATACATAGGGGTGACCTTCTTGTTCAGGCGAATCCGTTCGAAAAAAACTCCTCCGATATTCAGATATTATGGCAAGCCAGAACAGTCTCTGTGATACTGATGTATGAATGTACATATTGATGCAGCCCGACGCCGAATTACCAAAACGATTTACTTACGGGCTGTATCCGGGTGGACTGAGGAACACAGAGACGAAAAACTAACAATAAATATTTATAACGTAATAACATCACGCCTGTAATCCTCCAAGAAGAAGGCAGAAGAGTGTAGAACACACCCAAGTTTCACCAGTTACGTTTACGTCCCACTATGGAATAGGTGGTGAGCCTATTGCCATGCACAGGGCACGTATTCAAACTCTGAGGCATTACAAGAAAATTCTACTTACAAAAATCCAATAGTGCCCGACCTGGGATTCGAACCCAGAACCTCTAGATCGTCAATCTCGTTAGCAACCCACACGACTAACGAGGCAGTCAGCTCATACACTAAAAATAAGTGCACTCTTACTAATATATGCCGACAATACTAAAGTTACTGACTGTCCCATTCAAGCAGTCAGGGACTAAATTAGGATCAGACCTGTATGGGTCCCAGCAGCTCATGACTGCCTGCTTGAGCTGAGCTGATGTCTGGGTGACACTGGCGGGTTGATCCAATGGCTAGTAACCCGGAGCGTTAAGCTAGGGCCGTGGGTTCGATCCCCACGCAGGGCAAATATTTGTATGATGAGTACAAGAATTTGTTCTTTTGGGTGTAAGAATTAAAAAAATCTATTGAAGTATATATTTAATATTTATATGTATATACATATGTAGTTTATCAGCCGTCTGGTCACCACACCTCCAGCTCTTGACGCTTACTTCGGGATCAAATGGCCGTGTGTGGTGACCCAAGATATTATTATGTAATATGTTTCTTAGACTGCCTCGTTGGTCGTGTTGGTTGTAAGTGTGACAGCCGATCAGGAGGTCCTGGGTTCGATTCCGGGGTCTGGCACTATAGGATTTTTCTAATTTAGATTTTCTAGTAGCGGCTCGGAGTCTTGATATGTGCCCGGTGCATGGCAATACGCTCACCACCTATTCCATAATGGGACGTAAACGTAACTGGTGTATTGTGGGAGTGTTCTACACTCCTCTGCTTACCTCTTCTGGGATAACAGGCGTGATGTTACGTTTTATGTATTCTCAAGACCATAATATCTATGATATAGCAAATGTCTTGTTTGGTCAATGAGTTTTGTCGAAAGCTTTCAGTAGTTCACCACTTGTAATTTAGCATAATCGTTGGTTGACCTGTAGCCATCCTCACTGCTATAAAGGGTTCAATATGATGACGATGAATTTTGAAATTGTAAACAAAACGTAACAGAAAATTAATATTGCGCAGAATTACACCGTGCTCTTGGGAATAAAAATTTACACGGTTATGTATGGAGGGTGTAGGCAGAGAAACTAGAACACTCAATACGCGTTTCCGATACTATGAGAACATTAAATAGTGGTTTCAAAAAAATTATTTGTGCCCGGTGTATGACAATAGGCTCACTATCTATTCCATAGTGGGACGTATACGTAACTGGTGAAACGTGGGAGTGTACTACATTCCTCTGCCTGCCTCTACGGGGATTACAGGCGTGATGTTACGTAACTTATATAATATAGACAACCTCGGTAGTCGAGTGTTGCAATCACGGCTGCTGATCTTGAGATTGAGAGGTTCAGGGTTCGAAACCCGGTTCGCGAATCATTAGATTTTTTAACTTTTCTGGCAGAAATTTCTAGTAAGAACTCAGGGTCTGGATATGTGCCTAGTGTATGGTATTAGCCTCATGACTTATTCAGGTTGGAAGTAAATGTAACTGGTGATACGAAAGGACGAACCACGCTCCTCTGACTACCACTTCTTGGATTACAGGCGTGATGTTACGCTTTATAATATCAGCAGTGACTATAATTATATTTTCAGTAGCTAAACTTAACCAAACATGGAGTAAACAGATCAGGATCAATAATCAAAACTAGGAATTGAACAGGATCTGTATTAGAATAGTCGGGAGCCTGGCCGCGGGCGGCACGAGCGCCATTCGTTAACAACGTATTCAGATGACGCACATAACTCATGTATATTGTATTGAGGAGACAGCACCGGTGACGTTCGGATACACGGACTGAATTTTTGTTTCCCAACATTTATTTTGTCACACTGCTGGACATGGGCCTGTTCTTAGAATGAGGGTTAAGGCTAGAGACCATGGACTGTAGTCCTTAGACCATAATACACAGGTCATAATTCATAAGCCATAGTTCACAGGGCACAGTTCACATGCTATAATCTATAGTTCACAAACCATAATCCACGGTTCACAGACATCTATAGGCCACAGTCTGTAGTCCACAGTATTGAATATTGTAACTTTCATTCCTTATATCGTCACAACTGGTGAGCAAAGAGCACCTAATGCCAGATACATCTGTTCTTACAGATCTGTCTGATACTTCTCCTATATTCATCACTCTTCTTACATCCTCGCTGTCTGACTTAACTAACCCATCAGCCAGTATCTGATCTATTTGGTCAAGACACGTGACACTTGGATCCCACGGCACCTGCCTCCGTCCATATCCAGTTTTAATTTCCCTGTCTTTTATTTTTTTGGGTTCATATCGCAATGTTCTGATATGAATATGCTAGATTTTTTTTGTTACGAGACCGGACCCGTAGGAGATTGTGAGATATTGTATTGACGAATTGACGAATGACACTAGAAATAATTGGATTTAATAAGTGAATTAACTTTAACACTGTTACCCCCAACCCGCATGCCCAGCGTTGGGATTATGTGCGTAATTTATTAGGGGAGGTCATGTCCAACAGTGGACTGCGATAGGCTAATGGTGATGAAGCAAGCAGATTTCTTAGCTGTTTCTACATCCATAAAATTCATCATAAAATTTTTCATACACAAGTTTTTAGTAGTGTATTGAAATGATACATCGAATATGTGTATCATATGAATTGGTGTTTAATTACCACCGCCACTGTTACGCCTACCATATGTTGCTGTCACCACCGCA
>DWTO01001622.1:0-15747 GCA_018244755.1 Jemadia pseudognetus
GAACCACTACTAGAAAATCTAAAATTTTTTTAGAAAATTTTGTAGTGTTCGACCCGGGAATCGAACCCGGGATCACTTGCTGTAAATATGACGACAATCATCGTGTCGAAACCTAGACGCTTTAGACTCGATGATAATGTGCTCTAAGGCGTGTAACGCATGCCAACGCCCACTTGGTTACCGCAGAAGACTAGTCTTATCATTCTAATCGTGAAACGAGATTCGTGTCCGTGCACCAGTGGAATGATAATATAATGATTACTGGCGTTTCCTATAAATTATTAATCTCTTCTCGCTACTAGCATGCGGTAAAAATTCCTAGAAGCCGATATGGACCATATTACAGAGGATTTATATCACTCATCCAGCTGCATTTAATGCCGAATTGCATATCGAGCTTTTTACCCCGCTGTGTAATATCAATCATATATCCGGAAGGTATTTGCTGATGACAAGTTGGATTAAGCCCATAAATTTGCGTTTATTTTCAATGAGTGAGTTTGTAATTTTGTATCGTTATATGTATGTATGTATATTCGTCGAAATAAACACATTTATACTTACTCCAATAAAGGCAAATATTATTTTTCTGTCCTTTTATCTTTCCCTGTTGAAACACGGGACTCCTCTCAGAATAGAGAAGTTAAGGTTAATATTAATAATTATATTGTCTGCCACACTGATCAACTGCGTGTTGGCACACTTTACGCCCTATAAAAGGACACTACGCTAATTTTCCTAGGTTTATCAGCTGAATATCCCTTTTCTGAGCTTGATTACTTTGGCCCTATTTAATAAAAATTACTTAGATATTACTAGAAATTACTTATATAATGGAATGCTTAAAATATTATGCTCATCAGCAAATCACTAATATAAAATAGGTATTATATGGAAATATATAACAATTGTCTTTTAATATCCCTAATTTAAAAAAGAAACAAACGCAGTGTTTTATTTCGTGGCAAAAAATCTCGTCATAAAATATTTAAATACATTAAGCATCACAGCAAAGAAGAAAAATTGAATGCGTGAAAATTGTCTTAAACGAGATTTAACTTTCCTCTCTACGCCAAAGACATTCATTTCGCTCTGAACCGTTTTAGGAAAAAGTTTGATTTGTTTTAAGATTTTCCTGTAATGGCGCGTTTGTTTTCCAACAGACAATCTAATCAAATACTAATCTTCTATGCTTTTCTCTTTTTGTTTGATTGTCTTTTTGATCTTGAAATATTCCTTTTATTATTTTCCTTATGTGCGACTCATTTGCTCATTTGCTTCGATATCAATTTATCAATTGAAAATTCTTGAACATGTAAGTACCGGTACAGCTTTTATTAAAGAAGGCATTGTGACAATTCTGTGTCGTTATAGAAAAAGATCGTAAGTGACTTTACAAAAGGGATTTTTGGTATACGTCCATAAAAATATATTTTCCGTTTTTACAATTTATTTTCTTTCTTGCGTACGACATATTATCATGAATGTACTTATTACAATGTTGTAATGAAATCCAAGCTAATGCCGTAGTAAGGACCAATAGTAATTTTATTAAATAAATAGAAAAAAACTGTGCTCTCTGCCTATCCCGCAATGAACCTGGCGTGAAGATATGTATGTAAAGAAAATAGTATCATCATTAGCAATGACACTCTGCGCCCACAAAGCTTTTCATTCTGTCCCACATTCTTACAAAGAATTTGCCCGATTTTATGACAGGACTGAGGCATATGTCCTTAGGGCTTCACACACCACACCTTGTACGCCAAATGAAGTTTCTGATTACTTTTTGATTTTGAATCTTATTGCATTGACATAGAGTTGTATAAAGTAATGGTGGCGTTGAAATAATTTTGTAATTGCGCGGGCGGCTTGGTACATTAATTACTTATGTGTATTCCGCGACTGCCATTTCGCATCGCGCCTCTTGATGTAACCCCGAATGACTAGGGAGTTGTATATTTGATGATTTTAAGTAATATAATTTTCGTTAATTTATTTTACAAGATGTTGTCTTTGTATATTCATGGATAATACTTCCTCAGCTCTCTGTTTTTGTTACCATTCTTTACCATTTACATTAAACATTTTAGTCGTATGTTATGTTATGTTTTTTGTTTTCAGGTAAGTGGGCGTAACATTCATTTTGTGCGTCTTCATCTCTCAAAGGTAAATCCGTAGGAATAAATATGTATCTACATTATATAAAAATATTATTATTATTTCGCTTAATGTATTGTAATTAATGCTTTAAGAGTCGTCATCCTATTTAAACGGAGTCTTGAACATAGAACATGAACAATATTTATTTTATATGCATGGGTGGTCTTGGCCAAACGGCATTTATTTCTATTGGTTAGCAATCTGTTTGAGTGGTCTATTTCTGCGTTCTGAATTAGTAACTATCACGGTATTTCACTGCGATAGTTTGCTTTTTACTGCTTAACAGTGTCGTGACGTCATCTGTTTGAAAGGTGTGTTTAGAGAAACATTTCAGTCCTTCTGGCAGATATCTCCGACGTACACGAAGAGGGCCCAGAAAATAAGCCTTCGCGCGCCTTTTTATCAATTCGGATTTTTTCAGTGTAATAATTGACTATAAAGGAAAGAGCTTTTATCGATCCTTTAGTAGACGATGAAGACACATCACATATACTTGTTCATAATTTGTTTTATTGTATATACTCGTACATATGGTTTATAGTAGATGGCTGTTGTTTTCTCAACAAACGCACCTACCTTACTATAATTGTTAAAACACACAATAAGTTTCCACAAACGACATAAGGGACATAATGCTCACTATAATAATTGTCCTTTTAACATTCTAAGCGCTTGTAACGTCGAAAGTAAAACGGTATACCAAATGAATATTTAACAGCAATTGATAAATTATAATATTCGGTAATGTAGAGAATTTAAATCACTTTATTATGTAACTGTTGTGGTAATTACTAATAACTTTCCTGCAACTTTATTACTTCTAACTACTACGTTAGCTGTCACTAACGCCATAACTATTAAGAATGTTTAGAAGAAATTCATTTATAAGTAATATTATTATATTTGTTATGTATTTAGTCAATGTTATCATTATGGCTATTATTATTATTACTTTATATGGAGCGTTCGTGGCTCTAATGCGATTATCGGTAGGTGCCAATAATTAAACTTTGTTGAAGAATTTGAAGGTAGTTAAACGGTATGTGGGTGGGCTGTTAACCCATATCTCCTATTCATACTATTAGACAATCAAAGTAAACATATACAGTCTACTGTGTAATGGTACATTTCGTTACACCAGGGTTGAAAGGGTTTTAAATACACCCGAGATTTGACAAATGTTATAGGTTACATTTTAAATCTTCGTAAAAATGCAATACGATTTGAAAAGAGATAATTGTAACTACTGTCATCGTTCAGTTATTACGTTTAGGACGATTGTCTTACAATTTACACATATTAATATGTAATATTTTATTATTATTTCAATTACAATTACACCATCATATATTGTTGTGTTATGTGACATAATCCATTTTGCGCGCCGACAACCAAATGACAGGCAGGCCAGTTAATGTGCTCTCATTATGCATGACGGGCTCGAGTCTTGGCAGCAAGTGCCGCCAAGTCAAACACGTCGGTTACAGTCAACATGACAGGTTAGCCTACACGCACGTAGTTATGCGATGTGTTAAGTCCATGCTATTGCCATTTCATTATGTCAAATTCTGGCGCGCACCTTTTTACTAAATATGCGTTTTAGGATTTAATATCACTTGGTATAACGGTGTATAAAAACATTGTGACGAAACTTGGGAAAAATATTCTTTAACAGCGTGTAAAATCTGCTAACACACATTTGACCAGCGTGTTAAGAGTATGTCCTTAACCCACTCATTTTGAAAGGAGACCCGTGTTCCAACAGTGAAACGATAAAAGGTCCGGAAAGAAACTGAAATGAGAGTAAGCCGCAGGAAAAACCCATATGTATTTAATATATGTGTATGTAGTTTGTATAATGTATGTAATTGTTGGTACATACTTAAGACATCTAAATGAGCCTACAGTATGTGCAGATAATCTGAATTATTCATAGTGGATTACGCCAACCCTAAAGGTAGACCTCGTTTACGGAAACCAATTTTTGGGGGACTTAAAACAGGGTCACGACGTTGTTTACCCAATTTGGGAGAATAGTCATTTTTAACGGCCCCGTCCTCATTTACTTTCAAGGATTTTGGACTTTTTGCAATTCAGGCGTTATCTTATTTGAGTTCGCGACTGAAGGCGCCGTCCGGTTGGTTTTGATTATGTTTTTGTCCTTTCGTCATTCCTAGTTCATCTTGACATTAGTAAACATGGGAGATTGAAAAAACACACGTGAAATTGAAAAACTTTTCAGGTAATTATTCTAATATTTGTGAACATGCATATGTCTTTGATCATTAATGAAAAGGATTAAAATACAAAAAAGTATAAAAGAAAATTAATTTAATACAAATATGAGTTTATTGACTGCCTACTTGGTCGTGTTGATTGCAAATGCAACTGCCGATCGGGAGGTCCTCTATTCAACTCCCGGGTCGGGCTCTACAAAAATTTTCTAATTTATATTTTCTAGTAGCGGGTCGGAGTTTGCATATGTACCCGGTGTATGGCGATAGGCTCACCACCTATTCCATAGTGGGCGTAAACGTAACTGGTGAAACCTCCTCTTCGGGGATTATAGGCTTGATGTTACGTTATGAGTTTACGCTGGGAATGTTACTACGACTCAGGATTCGACAATTTGCCTTTATAAGAGTAAATTTTATAGAATGCTTTATTTCTATTATATTATAATAAGAATGTAGGTATTTTATATAATTTAAGATTCGGTGCAGAGTTCTTTCTTTATTCTCTAACACCGGACAAATCTAAATTAGGCTTCTTCCCCACTCTGCGGAAAGTTCCTTTGATTACTTTCAAGATACTTATAAGGTTTCCTTCCCCCGGCTTACGTTACTGTCAGTTCATTGTCTAGTCCTTTGTATAACAAGGCAACGACTATTTCTGTTAGCTGCCGTCTGATCCTTATCATTGGTCTATTGCAGTTCAGCCGACAAACTATTGGACTCGTTTGTTTTAACAGCTTTGTTTAAAACGTGTCGTTTGCATAGATATAATATCTAATTGGAAAAGACGTCAGCCCCGCGGCGCAGTATAACCTGTACAAACATAATCCCGTTTGTCTCGGCGCCTACTTAAATAATTAAATTTGTCAGAGTCGCTGCGCAAACACTTGGTACAATAAATGTAATTGTGCGCCGTCCGCTACCCAAATATCCCGTAAAGTATATTTATTCGTTAATTTTTTTTGTTAAGAAAAGTGATAATTAATTGTTGTGTTCTGGAAAAAAATAAATACCGCACGCGACGGTGTCTTTTTAAATGCAAATGTATGATGAAATCGAGTCAGAATTAAGTCACACATGTATGTTTTTTTAACCGGTGTAATTTCAGATCTATCCTTAATATTTTTAATAGTTCCCGTCGATCGCATGCCAAGTTAAGCCATCTAGTCATATAGCTCGATACCCATAAAACAGTTTAGTATGAAAATGTTCAATGTATTCTTCAAGTTAAACGAAACAATATTAGAAGTCGATCACTACAGCCTAGTTATACTATTGTTCTACTTTTACCTGTTCTTTTAAGCTGTACGTAACATCACGCCTGTAATCCCCGAAGAGGTAAGCAAAGGAGTGTAGTAGTAAGTAGTATACAGTCTCGTCCCACAGTTACGTTTACGTTCCACTATAGAATAAGTAGTGAGTCTATTGCCTGTTTTTATAATTTATATACTTTTCCCTGTCATCACTCATAATTGTATAATTTTGATAATGTATAGGTACTCGAACTACAAGACCAACAACAATAAATTATCTATAATTGATGTTGATCTATAATTGATAATGTTTTTATAGTCGAATAATATCTGTAATAAAAACCGAACATTAATTATTTTTATTATTATTACAATGATCAGCTAAAAAAATAAAAATCATTGTATACAAACATTGTGGAATCAGAAATAAGGGCGTTATTTAGAAATAATTGAAATATATCCGAAACACATCGAACGATCGGCATGCGTAGCGACCAATTTATTTGCATATGTAAACAGTAAAATAATGAGCATGGAATATGATTACAAGTGTTACAGAAGATTTTATCCAGACCCGTATTAATATTCATTACGATGATTAACGCCGTGAAAACCTTAACCGAACGATCGATCTTCTCTTGTTCACGGCCCTTTTATTTTTTAACTTAAGCTAACCTAACTTTTTGATACACAAATTACCTTTTTATTGGGTCGGTTTGGCTACGTTTTTTATTGTAAAAGACCCCTTTTAGGGTTCCGGGGCCCAATGAGAAAATATTCTAATTAGATTCTGTTCGACTGTCAGTCTTATATTTTGTAATTTTCTAGTGACTATTAGTAGAAGAATATTGTGTGTGGATGGAAAATTGAGTGACAGACGTGACAGGCGTCAAATACAACATATTTGACGATGAGCATCATTGAATTATCATTCAATTTCCAAGTTTCGTGAACGAGATATGAGCTATTATTGTATTGACCTATGTAATATATGCGAAAAATGTTATTGTATTCAAATATGAAACAGAATTGAATGTATTAAATTGAACTAGCATACTGCTGTCACAATAAGAGAAAATATGAATATGACTTTGCTTCATTGAATCCCTGTTGAGTCTCCATGGTACTGCTGTTCTAAGTTCGCTTACGAATGAAACAGTACTCCATGTGTTTGCATTGCTGAACAGCATTGCTTGCATAGCTTTTTCATTTCAAGAATAAAAGTGTCTCAACTGCAGAATAGACTTCAAGTTAGGTGGCCTGTTATCCATATGATGCTTGCGTTATTATAAAATTACTAATAATCTTTGGGCAGCTTACACACGGTCAATATGATTCCAAACCGAGGAGAACCTGATCTATGGTAACCAAAGAATTAATGAAGATACTACGATATAAGATACGAAGATATTTACGAAAACAATATATAAGTACCTATATTAATACTAATAGATAATTCAGAGGCATAGTTAGAATAAATGCTCATAATCACTGCATGTATTGATGGGAATTAACTTACAAACGCTCAATCAGATAGAAGGGTAACTGATCGCTGTGTATATGTATCTACCAAAATGTTTGTCGTTATACACGTAAAGCTAGTGTAAAATAGTATGTAGTTTCTAAATTACATTGTTCTAACGATTGTGGAGATAACTTGTATTATCGTGATTTCTTTCCTATATTATTTATTACGATGTATTTATAAGGAATTGTGTTAACGAGTATCAACTCATAAATAAATATATATACGAATACGTCAGACAGCGGCGCGAATCCTTCAGTTCGTTAGATGGCACCGTGCCATCTATTGGGGTTTAATTCATTTGGTAAACCAGCCGAACGACGCCAAATCAAACGATATCGTACTTAAGTAACCGCACGTGGCTTAAAAATCGCTGATACCAATAATAGTTACTGACTATTCAAACCAGTCTATTTTACTTTGATATCATTCTTCTGCATTAAAATAACCCCACCACCAGATGGTAAATATGTATATCGCTTTTACGCTTAGTTATAATTCATAAATAATGCATAGTTTTTTTAGCTTTAAATATCTTATTATATCGCTGTTTCTCACACGGTGAATCAAGTCATTTATATCATAAAGTAATTCGAAATGTCTATGAACTTGGAAAGACTAATCTATGGCGCCGCGGAGACGCACTAACACTTTAATAAATATTCCAAGGGCCGTTTTGCCAAAAGATTTTTTCGTTTCTGGAGCGATGTCGAACAGTTCTCTGCTTTCCTATTAACGTTATTAGCACCCAATAAGCTAATTGGCCGAGAATTTGAAAACAAGTTTTGCTGACTTGTTTTTTGTACTTGCTTGCTTTAAGTTTTATGAATTAAATAAAATCACGACGAAGAAATAATAGATATGTATGAAACTTTTACTTAAGATGTATAAATACTGTAGACGATTGAGCGAATTAATAATTAATTATTGTACCTACTGCCTCGTTGGTCGTGTTGATTGTAAGTGCGACTGCCGACTGTCAGGAGATCCTGGGTTCGATTCCCAGGTCGGGCACTACAAAATTTTGACTGCTTGCTAGCACTTGGCCAGCGTCGCGGACTATTGCCTTAACCTTCTCATTTATACTTCGGGTTAGAAAGACAGGTTGAAAAAAATTATCTTTAGAGTATCTTTTATTTCGATGGAAATATTAACAGTTATTGCAGACAGATATGCACGTAAATTAGTCGTTCAAATACGGCTGACCACCGAGCAATAGTCCCTCCACACTGCAGATAAGGATAATTACTAATGTACCAGACGATCCGATGTAAAACATGATCGCGATTCGCTCTACATACGTTGCTAACAAGACCAAAGTGTATTACGATAAAAATCCACGGACTTATTCATAGTTAGTAGTAGCGCGAGTAATAAATAGTCCTACTTTCACGAAAGTGGACCTCGGCCATGTGGCCGCGACGAGAACGAATTACTAGATATTACAACGAGTTTTCGCTTATTAACTTCTTCCTTCATAAAAGTGATACAAAAAACTATGTGTACACAAATCACCGGAAATATTCCTAATAAAATAAATAGCAATAACAAGGTGATAAGAAAATTACATACAGCCTTCTAATCCATAATTGATATATATAATAAATAATATACCTAAGTTGATAGCTGATAAATTACATTACATGCATTTCGCCATGTTTCTACATCGTCACAGAACTATTTGTATGTTCTTTTAAATGGGAATGGTACGCACAAATTCCAGTCCAGTACTTAGGTACAATCAATTGATTAATGCCAGTCAAGTAAAATGTCATATCAATAATTCGTAGCTTTGTGTACAAACTAGAATTATAGTTTCAATTACACTGACAAAAAGTATTATGTTATCGTTCGAGTTTTTTGTTCGAAAATACCCCGCTTACATTATAAGACTTACTGTTATATTTAGCTGGACTGTGACTTATAGCTTTTCAAGACAATGAAAATAATTTCTTAGAAAAATACAAAAAATTATGGATGATTAAATAAATGATTTACTTTTTTTTCCTTGTATCTATTTATTAATGTAACCTAGTCTAATTTCGTATTTATCTAAATCGTTTTCTCATATCCCAAAGCTCCCTATCGAGTATTTAATCAACTGATATTAAAGAATTTAGACCTTTTTCGAGGAAAAGGAAATGAAATTTCATGAAACACCTTATTATGCTCCTTATACCCAATTTATTCACAAATGTCTCTTACAAGAAAGATGTTCCGCTATAGTATGTACATATATAATCGCACAACACTGATCTTTTACTTATTAAATTATCATATTTCGAAGGAAAGAAAGAAAAATTATTATTGCCACGTGCACCGTTATAAATATGAATTGTTTAAAAATAGAACATTCGTACGTAACATCACGCCTGTTATCCCCGAAGAGGTAGGCAGAGGAGTGTAGAACACTCTCACAATTCACCAGTTATATAAAATATAAAAACAAACAAAAACAGAACATAACAATATGAAAACGACGTTGGCTAAGGTAGGTAATTTTCTGTTGCTTAAGCATGATGTGTAAAGCAAACCTTTTAGTTATAACATTTGTGAACATAAAACTTAAGAGGTCAGACTTATGTATATATAATTACACTGCTTTTCTAAAATTTGTTAAAGATATCATTTTTCTCAAAACACTGTTTTTTTGTGAACTGTACATGCTAGTACTTAGGAATATGGATAGAAACCTTATCACGGTTTGGCAAATATAGCTCTGATGCCCTCCGGCCAAGTAAAAGATAATTTGCTTAAGGCTCTAAGTGGAAGCTGGATGCAGAATGCGGATATTTATGTGATGATTGAAGTCTTAGGGGAAGCCTATATTCATCAATGGATTAACACGGAACGACCATGATATTTGAGATTAAAACTACATGATTTTGTTTTTCTTTCCAATTCTATTTTAGCTATCAAATTAATGTAGATATGTCTCGTTGCGTGGATTAACGTAATAAGAATCGAACAAATCATATATCTCTTAATATATGACACAACGAAAATGCAATTCAATCCAAACGATTGCACTTGGCCGGTTCCAAATGGCGCCCCTGCTAAAAAAAAACAAATTGACAACCATTTCCGGTCGCTGTCAGAACTTGAACTATACAAACAAATAAATATTGTTGAGTAATGGACAACATGTTTCCTTTCGTTTTCCTCAAAGCTGAGAAAAACATGTGAACATGAGGATAACACAAACGTATTTCTGTATTTTGTCTACATGTAAACTTAAACTGCTATCGCTACTCGTATCGTCAGCGAATGAGGTACTGATTATTTGCTGGTATAACCACTTACCAAAAACGATTTTTTGCAAGATGTGACCATGGCAGCTAAGGCCAAATGAAGTTAAAAATATAGGTACAGGTAAACTTAATTTAGGTTCATTTTTGTACGCAAACCTTAAACCGATAGGGAAAACAATTATCAAAACATTCTGATCACAATATGGCATATCTGATGGCAATAGGCTTACCACGTATTCCATAGTGGGACATAAACGTAACCGGTGACACGTGGGAGTGTTCTGCATTCCTCTGCCTACCTCTTTGGGGATTACATGCGTGAAGTTATGTATATATATGATCAGATCGCTCACAGTTGTAATTTAAATTATTTTTCAACAAACGCCGAATGGCGTGATAATAGAGCGTTAAATAATATTACAATTAATTAGAACGTGACAATACGACACGTGACGTGACGCAAATTGAATGTACAAACAGCTGCGTAGGCATTAGCAGCCCAGCGAGGACATCAGCGCATATGTAAAATAGAATTGACATCGAAGGCTTGCGAATCTATTTTACAATCGATGCGGAATATTAAAGCACATTTTTTTACTAATTATGTACATTCAATATTATTCTCTTGCTTTAGCATTCCGTTTTGCTAATTTAGCCCGCGCTTTTTACACAAAGCAACGTTCGTTTGACCTTAGAAAATCAGTTTCTATGTTTATTTCGTATCTCAACTCGTGAAAATATTAAACGAATCCGAGGTCTCCCTCTGAATGCCGCTCAAATTACGATCGAGTTTCACTTTGACAATTTTGTTTTAAATAGAATTGCCACTCTAAAGTTATTTCTTTCAAACGAACGTATAAACATAAAAACACGCCTTCATTTCCCCGAAAGGATAGGCAGAGGAATGTAACACAACTACGTTTTACGAGTAATAGTATATTTCCAATATAATAATCCAGTATAGTAATAGTATATTTCAAGTGAAACACAACAATACTTTTCTCAAGCTGGAGATCGAACACGGGACCTCGTATTCACATTTGCAACCCCTAGAACAACGACTAACAATTGCGCAAAAAGTACAAAAAAAAGCTTTTCTGTTCCATAATCGAGTCAATTATTGTTGAGTATGTTCAACGTGGGTTATAATCAATACTTCAGCGGTTTAAAAGCATACTAATTCCCCTTTATAACACCCGTTTGTTGTGCGAAAATGCCCATTCAAACCCGCTACTGAGTGGAATTCTTGATAACCTCTGACCTGAAGTGAATTTAGTTTTTCTATCGGACAACTGAAAATCAACAGAATTTCAGTCACGTCCACGTTAACAAAAAGGTTTTATTTTGGCATTAGCTTCATTGAAACATAATCATTGAAATATAAAAGATGAATGAGATGGCCGTTATTTTAATGGAAGTCGAATTTTTAAATGTATTTTAAGGTTCTTTTCAGAATTTATTTCACATTAATCGTGTGTATTATTTTATGATATGGACGTAACATACAGATATATAGTAAATGTTATATGGCAACTGGGATCTATAACTGTCTACATCCGGCCTCAGATAGCCGCGCAGATTTACTAAAGATTGCCCATAGCTGTATTGTGAATACTTGCCGTATCAGAAATATACGTGCAAGTACTGAATTTAAATGGTCATTTAATGGATGACTGACCGCGTGTGGCACTATGTAACGTCACCGAACGTTATTGTTTATGACATAAATGTACCGAGTCTAGGTTATGAGCGCATCCAAGCAATTTCATTTGTGACATAAAATATGACAAAAAAAATTCATTAGTGGCGTAAAGAATGACAAAAAAGCCGCGCCAGCACATCTCTTCGGATTAAATATATTGAATAGCCAATTTTAATCCGATTCAACAAAGTTTCTTTTTATTAGAAAGCAATGTGTCACGGCGACACGAAACTCGTTGAAACATCCGAACGATGTTTATGGTTATTTACAGTTGAGCAAAAGATACGTACTAGTAGCAAAATGTATTATTTTTATTAATAATCTATTTATTAATCAAAAGTAATTATTAGATCAATTTCAATTCGCACAATTCAGACTTAATTTTTTGATATAATATTCATAATGCAGGTACCTACATAAACAATAAGGGCATCATTTTGGCCAACTACGTGGGATCTTCTCGTCATCTATACCGCAATCCTTGAAAACCAACGTTTTCAATCAGTGCTTCCTACCGGTCATGACATACGGAGCTGATACGTGGACGCTCATAGTGGACCTAGTCCACCAGTTCAATGTCGCTCAACGAGCTTGGAGTTACATATGCTTAAAGTTTCTCTGCAGGATAGGTTCAGAAGTAATACTATCTGACAAAGAACCGGATTCACCGACATAGATGAAAATATTAGATCGCTGAAGTGAAAATGGGCTGGGCATATTTGCCGAAGAACAGATAACCGGTGGAGTAGCCATGTTCTGGAGTGCTAAAAGTTGCAGTCAGAAGCTGGATTGGGTAATACGAGGATAGGGCACGATGGCGCTCTTTGGGGGAGGCCTATGTCCAGCAGTAGACTGAGATAGGCTGATGATGATGATGACAAACAATTAAGTACTATTGTAGAATAATATCAATTTATCAACTCCCATTTAATGAATGAGTTTGTGAGCACAAACGTATTTAACATCAGGTAAATTGAACAAGAGTCAAGAAAAATTTTAAATTCTGATTCTAATTTTGCGCTTTTCCCGATTCCGAAAGCCACATAAACTATGAGGTAGGAAATCTAATATCCGGTGATACGTACCGAGAGTTATGAAGGAAAAATCTTCGAAGGATATTATTTGGTCGGTCTGTTAAGATCAATTTCCTAAAAGATGTAAAAAGCCATATAGATAGTTGTAAACCGTTTGAAAATGTTTATTACATTTATAGTTATATTCAATATACATAGTGACATCGAATACTAAAATGTAATTGAAAAAAACCTCATGTTATCAATTGTTTCAACCTATAATTTTTTTTTGTTACAATTTTATTTACGATAGAGTTTTTACTCAAACCCATACTTAAACAATATCTTAACTTCAACGAAATAATTAATGTTATTAAGAACTAGTTGATAAAGAGCATGTTGTATATTGTTCTGAAAATGTAACTTTATCAAGTAATTCTAAGCGGTAGGTTCTTTGCGACCCGCAAATAATTTCATTTAATATTTCATACTTTCATTTGTAAATGCTCAACGTTATAATAATACTAATTACTTTTAGTTAGACATCACTTGAAAACTGAAGACGCAACGCAATTTCCAACTTGACGGCATTACATGTAACGCGGCCATAGTTCACCTCGAGCCTCATTGAACTCGTGATGGCTGGTTAATTTAAGCCTGGATGCGATTCATGAAACGTGACATCGAATTGGGCCATCACCATATATTACCCGTAATAGTAACAAAAGGTTGTCAGTAATTGACAATCATGTAGGGATCCTTTCATAATTGGCACTATTTCTGTTATCATAATTGGTGTGCAAATTTGATTGCGTGCTTAGTACAATTTGTCAATTTGAATTGTGAAAGGGATTTTAGATATTTTTTTCAAAAGCTAATTCGTGATATCGACTGCGGTATTGGTTTTGGTATCTTCACACTCGCACGTTTCGCCAGTTACGTTTTTTCGTATCGATATTGATTTTGGTGTTGAATCGTAATTGATTTCAATCCTATGGTATCGGATAACGTCCGAGAGTAAACTATTAAGATTCATTCGAAATCGAAAGCTAAACAGACGCTTTAGCGGTTTAATTAAAATTAATGAAGCAATTGCCGGTGTACGGACAATACAATGTTGGGAGACGAAAAAAAAATAATTGTTCGTAAAAACAATAGCATTTTGGCAAAAACAAATACATTATCTCGCCGTTGTCAGTCGCGGGCCAAGTGCCATAGAGAGATATTTTCCGGCTCGCATTTTCACCGCGAGTCGGTGTTTCAATTTATTTTCCCGTTTTAGCCGAGTGACGTCGTAATTACGGCGCCACGCGGCGCACCGCATAATCGACAAACTATTTTTTTTTCGGAAAATTTGACCACTAAACGGTGCTATAATATCGAGCATATTTTAATTGAAAGCAATGCTCACCATCACCACGGAAACGTAGCAGGCAATAATGATATTTATAAATATTTTGACAAATTTCTGCAATTTATATTCGCTCGTGTGAATTCACGGTAGAACAAACTTTACTCGCATGTTATACGGAGCAGTGATAAACTTAGGTTCCATAGAAAGAATCACAATGATATAGTAACGCGGAGTAAGTTTAACATAATTTTACGGTACAGTGAATACCTACTCCCGCCAGGAACTGCTGGGGATACGAGGCGGCGTTCAACTCTCCCTATAATGCTGCGATAAAAGAGATTGAACTTACTTCGTCCGTAATAAGCACGCGTTGCTCCACAATGAATTTCAGACCGGCGCCGTTTCAATCAGAAAGTATACTGCTAGATCTCGAAATAAAGATGAGTGGATAGGCATTGAATCATTTCTACAAAATGAGCTGTATTTATAACGGATGATGAATGAGTAAATTTCTTTGATGTTATGATGTGATGTGATATTTTAATAATTACGTAACGCGAGCAGTGTGGGTTGCGTAAACGGTCTAGGATGAACTGGATTCACGCAACATTTCCAGTGATACATACATATATGTAGTTCTTATTATATTATTTAATTATTAATGAAATATATTAATTAATAATAAGGAATCATAATTAAACATTTCACTATTTACTCTATGTTATGATAAAGCGTTCATACTGAAATGAGAATGTGTATATTTATTCTGTATATATACTATATTATTTACTTTTATTCGTCACTTTAAATAAAGTACGTAGGTACGTATGTATATTATATTAAACGTATACAATATTTGAACTTAATAGAGACGCGGTAATATACTTGTTTGGAGAAGCTGCATGAAATATGGACGTCCGTCACTAAGTGGTCACATCCTTGTCATTAATTTGAAAGCTAAAACAATAACGCCTCAGCATATTGTGCATGGAGTCCATTAGGGAGAATGGCTAGACGACAAAAGTGGTCATCAATAATGTCCCCATTTGGTGGGCTGGAGAGGTCGGCTGAATCAGTCGTGACGTAGGCAATACGTGCATAAATATACAAGCCTTATTAATAGTATACTGATATCAGGGTATAAATGCTGACCGGCCTCTGGTTACGTAATATTATGTAAATTCCCCTTACCTGATACGCTTTGCTGCCTCTAAGGGGAGAATATTTTATTTCCAATTTCGCAGCCGGCACC
>DWTO01001623.1:0-15740 GCA_018244755.1 Jemadia pseudognetus
ATCATCAACCTATCTCAGTCCACTGGTGGACATTGGACTCCCCCAAAGAGCGCCACCGCGCCCTGTCCTCGGCTTTCCGCATCCAATATCTGTATTACAAATGTTTAATTCGTCTAAACATCAAATCAGGTTCGTCCTGAGAGCCAAAGCTTGCTTGACTTTAAATTGGAGGTGTACATTTTGATTAAAATTTTTACAAAAATTGTGATATTAAAGATTATCCACAATATTTCAATAATTTAAGATTTAAAAACTCCATCATATTTTTTTTTGTTTTCTAAAAGCCATTTGCTTTTCATGCAATATATTACTTATGATTATTGGGAATATATGTATAATACATATTTTAATGATTAATTATTATTTTTTTTATAAAAGCTTCAGCTTTAATTATAAAAGATTCAGCTCTTAAATTAAATGTCAAATCAAACTGTAACTAAACAAAGCCTGTTACGTATTGCAAGAAATGTCTGAAGAAAAACATTAGTGATCACGCTAGTTTACTAAAGTCAAAGACAAGCAACTTTTGCGTTACGCAAGTTCAGGGACAAAGTATTATCCGTTCGGGCACCAGGAAAGCTTTCTTGTAACGATCGATGTTATGCAAAAGGTAATGCTATACCGTGGAAGGTCGCACGAAACGATGTACGCACCGAAAAGTAGGACCAAGTTCGATGTTTGGAAAATGGGGATACACACGAGAAATTGTAATAACTAGTTAATTTGCTTTTGTTTTTATGTTGTTGTTAAGACATTTTTAAAGGTAATTTTAAAAACATAGATTTTTACTTTTTCGAGTATTCAAGCTGTCCCCAGAATAAAATAGGTTTGATAGTTATGTGGTGAATATGTAATAGGTAAAAAATGGAATATCTTGAAACAGCCTAAAATGGTCCATTTTGCATTGAGTGACTTTCCGTGATAAGCACTGAGCTGCAAAAGATCATGGAGCCTGGATTTTAATTTCGAACTTGTGGATTCGAAAGATTTTAAATCACTTAACAGGCCTTCATCGTGGCTTAACAAACACTTCTATCTGAAACTAGCAACCAAGAAGTGATTTATTAGCCGTCCTGGAGGCTTATAATTTATTTACCATCTATATCCATATTAGATCAGTTTCTTCTTCCCCATAAATTATATTATTTTCATAGAATATTAAAATTGCTAATAGAAACGTAGAAGGTAATAGTTAAACGATTTCAAAAAAGTCTTTATAAAATTGGAACATTTGGAAACACTAGTAGTAGTGAGTCATACTTGGGAACTGGAACATTATATTTGTGGTTTTTATAAAAGTAGAAGGAATGTAATTGCTTGTGACTAATGTTAGAATGTATGCGAGGTTCTTTGTCGGCCGTGGCGCCAAAACTTCATTGCTGAAACGTTGAGGCTATTTGTGCTCTAATTTTATAATTTTAGAGTGTTCCCGAAAAAAATATTCTATTTCGCTGTGTTTTGACTCGTTTTCAGACGATCTTGCATTATTTTGTTTTAAAATGATAGTAGTATATATTTGGAATTCCTTAAACATGTTTGCTGTTCGGATTCCTTTTGCGGTTTGCTGTTTTAAACTCACTCATTGTGCCGCGAGAAATAAAGCCCAATTTAAATTCCGTAGATTTTCTTCTTTCAAATTCTTAACCACTGCTTCGTTTTTTTCTAAGCACACGTTACGATTCATTTCTTGGATTTGAGGATTCATTTCTGGCGCCTTCTGATCCTTATAATGTACTGTTATGCTGCAATGCGAAATTCAAAACATGATTCACATATCTCCAGACTAACAGTTACTTTAGTTAACTAAAAAAAATAGTTCTAATATCTGCCAACTTTGTACGCTCTATTCTTATTTTAATGCTGAGGCGTTGTTAATAATAATCCGCGCTATTTCCTCTACCACATTCGTCGTGGTGATTACCAATATATATTTGGAGATTTGTACATAGAGAGTTGACGGGTGCTTTCAGTAAATAGCCAAGGCAGCTATTTGCATACTACAGCAATAAAAGCTACAGGCACGCGAGCCACGCGACCTGAAAGTAAACCATTCTATGACTCATACTGTCGACTTCAGCTACAAGAACGTTTTTAGCTTGCCCTATATTTGGCGTATAATTATTTATTATAGCTCATTGATAAAGCTAATTTTAATAGTGGAAAAAAATTTAAAAAAGTGCGAAATAGTTGCATCCTAACAGTAGACTCTTCCGTTTCGATGTGGTGTCACTAATCCTTATATCAGATAGGTCTATAAGCCTTCATATGACAATAAAAACTTCATAGATTATAATATAGTGTATACATTAACTTTCTGGTTTACGTAAGTGAATGAAGACTTTTCACACCTATGCCTTGCTGAAAACTACAAAAACGTTTTTTTTGGTCGAGCGCATAAACTGTTTTATTTCTGAATCATCAATTGCAATTTATTATCTTTGTCATTGTCGTTAAAATAATGTGTTGTGTGTATTTTTCCAACCGCAATGTAATTTGCTAATGGATCAAAAACTACACCCAGGAGGAATTTGAAATAATATATTTTAATCCCTATAGGGAAGCTTCAGCTAGTTTAAGTTTCAAGTTCAAGAAGCTTCAAATAGCTAAACTTTAAGATTATACCACCAGATTGAATATGTATATATTGTTAACTTTAACTACGATAAATATAACGTTCGACTTGTAGTAATAGTGGCGGAAGCTCTCGATTAAACAGTCACCTGAAAAGTAAATTTACTTACAGTAGTGGATCCTAATAGAAAACATCCGTGTCAACTCACGGTGCGCGAGGGACACAAAGATAAATACCACTATCTTGTCGTAATGGCTTTCTGTCTCGCGTCTTAGAGGGTGTCCATCCGAGTAACGGTCGGTCACTGAGACTTTGATTTGTCTTCGTTACTCAGACATTTCTCGCCGAGCGAACAGAATTTTGATCAATTTAGACCGAATTCAATTTTGGTCCTTCCGACCGGATTAATAGTTTTGCGGCTTAAGATGAATGGATGACCACTTTGTTTGCTTACTAAATTTACAAAATAAATGCACAAATAACGAAGTACGCAAGGTAAAGGTAGATTTAATGTGGGATGGAAAGTGAAATATTTTCATTTTATGTGTCCCGCACGTGAGGTATGTTGATAAAAACCTCCCAAAGCAAAGGCACGCTTAAATATTTAAAACGTGCATACAAATTTCACACTACTTGTTTCCTACGACATTTATACTCAAGAACTGCACGGGGTGGATTTTTCCGGCTTCTGTTTCCCACTGATTCAATATGGGACCTACGTTATTGTGTTATAAGGTGCAGTTCTCGTGCGAGCGAGTACATAAGTCAGCGTCGTCACCTGAGCAAACGGAGCGGGGCCCACAACAGGTTTATATCAATTTTCTGCTGAGTGCGTCTGGATCGTGGAAAACACTTAACTCTGTATATGCCTTTACCCATGTTCTTTTTAGAATGAAGATGTTTGCTCCACGGAAGTCGTTCTCCGTATACAGGCGACATGTAAAATATCTATTGTTCAATATTTGTATTTGTTTAATAAAAACCATCATTGAATGAAATAAATTCATCCCTTAGAGTGTAGAACAAAAAACCATTTAATCCAAGATAAAACCATTTAATGTTACTCGTAACTTACACTTTTTATAATTTTGATATATTATAAATAACAACATTAGAATTCAATAAAGATGTCGCAGGTTTATTTGCCTGTCTATCAATCTATATATGAGACCACATACTCATACGAGCTTTAGCTATTCGTGACAATTATGACAAAACAAATCAAGATTTAGTGCGTCTGTTAACAACTCGGAAAATATTCCATTTCTCTCTCCGAGAATGAAAGTATGCTTGGGAATATTTTCGTGTCAGCGGATGATAAATATAATAATGCACGAACGAACACTTCGGCTAATCTCGTAAACAAACAACTTCGGTAAACATTTCTAAACGTCTGATTACGGTATATGTTGCTATGGATATAGCATTTACATACTATTATGAGAACAAAGTAATATTGGCCAATACTCTCAAGGTTGCGTGGAATTGTATGGGAACCTTTATCAGATTTACTTATTGTAATTTGAACATTTAGATACACAAAATGCCTTCTGTAGATTTGAGTAATCATGAGATATTTACTTAAGAGATAAATCAATATGCCACTCTATGGAAATGATATGCTCATAAACGAGACGCCTGATCGAGAGGTCCTTCGTTCGATCCTCGACTCAGATGCTTTTCTAACTTGAAATTCTTAGTAGTAGCTCGGAGTCTGGACGTGTGCTCGGTATATTGCAAGAGGATCACCAGCACCACTAATCTAACATCTATCAACAATCTAACATTCAAAAGGATTTATTTTTAATTGATGAAACTACTAACATAACAAAATATTTAAATAAAACTAATATATACGGGATTTTGACTGCCTCGATGGTCGTGTTGGTTGTAAGTGCGACTGCCGATCGGGAGGTCCTGGGTTCGATTCCCGGGTCGGGCACTACAGAATTTTTCTAATTTAGATTTTCTAGTAGTGGCTTGGAGTTTGGATTTGTGCCCGGTGCATGGCAATAGGCTCACCACCTGTTCCATAATGGGACATAACTGGTGTAACATGAGTGTTCTATACACTTCTCTGCCTACCTCTTCAGGGATAACAGGTGTGATGTTACATAATTAATTATGACTTCAATTTGAAACAATTCAATGATGCAAATCTTATGCTAAATTATTACAAATAGGTACATATATCACATTTACTACATCTTAAAATTATGTTACATATAAAAAATTAAACAAATTGTGTCAATCTTCAAAATAAAGTGCAATGCTGTAGTGGTTTATAGAACAAAGTAACATAACTTCACACCTGTATTTACCCAAAAGGGTAGTCAGAGGTGTGTAATAAATCCACTTATCCTTATGTTATTTTATACCTACCATGCACAAGCCTGTGTAATGCAAAGTGAATTTGTTATCACCAAAATAGTAGGTATGCTCTAAATCATGCCATGGAATGTTGACACTAAAATGTTGAACCCACATACTACATACATATCTAACAATGTTTTCGTGAGTGCAAAATTGATTGTTTAACTAAGTTAAACCATCATTTAATGGGTATAGGATGGTCTAGCAGACTTATATATTATAGTAGTTCATGAACACTCTTAATGTTAGATCTAACTGCTAAACCCACTGGGACCTCGCTACATACTACAGTTTAAAACAATATGATGGTATTTTCCAAAGTATATACATATTACAAGCACTAAAATTTATGTTTGGACAAAAAAATCCTTTTACAAAATACAAAAAATATTACCTCTTCATCATCCCATAATAAGTAATAGAAGGTATTGTTATTTTCTTCCAATGGATAATACAAAAATCCCTCATTTTCAAACTTATATGTGATATCATATTCTTTCAAATTTAAAATCCACATTTCAGTTTTACTGCCCAGCAGTGCCACATCACCCCACGGAATGATGTACTCTACATCATTTTTGGTATATATAATATCGACAATATTAGTTATAGGACATTTCAAACCAATATTTGTGCTGTTTGCGAAAATATTCAAGCCATTGGAAAAGATGTGACTTTTGCACGAGTTATTTATTGGCTGATAAGATTTTTGCAATGTAACTGATTCTTCGGTTAGATCGATCCGAAATTTTGAAATTAAATCTTCGCCAATAAATGGCGCGGCCAGTCGCTCCCCGCTTTCGCTGATCAAATATAAGTGTTTTCCATCGGTTACAAATTCACGTATTTTATAATGTGCACAATTATTTATTGTTATCTTTAACTGCAATCCTTTGGTGACATCGATAACAACAAGTTCGGACGATTCAAAAGCAAGCCATAGCATTTGTTCATTTAAAACATAATTCTTTACTTCAGTTTCAAAGGAGTAACGCTTATCATCTGAACAGTCATCCTGATCATTATCCAATATACTTACAATGCGGATATTTTTTGTATCTTCAAATAATATAACACTCGGATAACAAAACAATGCTTGTATATTTTTAGGTCTTAAAAGTTGCAGTTTTTTAACACGTGTTTGTTTTATAGACATCTTCGGCACCTTCCTGAATATAGATTACTGTTATTTTAGTAATATTTAATGTGTAACAGACGCGGACGAAGAAAATAAACGGTCTTAATGTTAAAGTTCAGCCATTGTTAGCAAGTATTGCAAGACAAAGTAGGAAAAGTTGTTAAAGTTAACGAAATTCAAAATAATTTAATTTTTAAATACTACATGTTATAGAAAACGACTCATACAGCCATGAATAAATAAATGACAAACAATAGTTTTCATAATTTTTTAGGAATTTTACAACAAATATCATTCAAAAAAAATTTTTACAATAAAGGTAAAACCAATTACTTCTATTTTGTTGTTTGTTCGTTAGTATTAATATGCCATGCTTTAATATGTATAATTGGTCATATGTCGTGGTTTTATTTTCATTAATATCATGCTAAGTAATTGCTTTATTGCATAATTTATGCTTTATTTACTATTACTGATAGATATTATTTAGTGTCCCGTATTTTTATATTTACCGAGAACCAATATTTTTGTGGTACATTCAGTGGAGTAATGTGGGTTTCAGGCGCCCGGGGTGGAAAAAAACGTTGTCACCCCCTTAAAAGTTGTGTCGTGCTAGGTGAGAATATCGACGACCATAAATGAAGGAAAATGCCGTCGCCCCGTCGTAAGTTAATATGTTTGGCCTTTTCGAGGTCTAACTTCTTTTTTGCCGCCCCTGAATAACCCTTTTGTTGCCCCCTGAAAGTGCAGCCCGGGGCGGACCGCCTCTGCCGCCCTCTTCACGCTACGCCTCTGCGTACATTTAAGAATCATGAACCCTTACGTAAGCACACGCATTATAAGCATTTCTGTGACACTATTTCTTCCAACTTTACGAATATTATTATTTTTCAAACTATGACAAGTTTATAATATCATTTTAGGTAGACATTTAGGTATTGCAAACGTAACTGCCGATTGAGAGGTCCTGGGTTCAAATTCCGGTCATGGGCACAATTGGATTTTTCTTCAATCTTCTAGTAGCGACTCGGAGTCTGGTATGTCCGGCGCATGGTAATAGACTCATATCCTATTCCATAGTAAGACTTTAATGTAACAGGTGAGTCGTGAGAGTTTATTACCCTCCTTTGCCTACCTCTACCAGGATTATATACCTGATGTTATATTTTATTCTAGGTACTCTATACTATTTTTCACTAATCTGATTACAATATATGACTGCCTTATTGATCATGTTGGTTGCAAGGGCGACTGCCGATAGGGAGGTCTTAGGTTCAAATCTCAGGTGGGGCACTATTAGAATTTCCTGATTTAGATTTTATAGTAGTGGCTCGTAGTCTGGATGTATGCCCGGTACATGGCAACAGGCTTACCACCTATTCCATAGTGGGACATAAATGTAACTGGTGAAACACGGGAGTGTACTACATTCCCCTGCCTACCTCTTCAGGGATTACAGGCATGATGTTACGTTTGAATATATCGTAATAAGAGAGGAATTACAAAAATATTGAATCATGAATAAATAGAAACAAAAATTGGAGGTTTAATAATAATAGTCTATTATCTCGACTAATTATGTTCATTTTGATTCAGTGTGTTTTCTTTTCTTCACTTTCATTCTTGGTCCTCTTTTTAATCCAATGGATTTTTTTACCCTGTTATTAATTTCTGACTGAATGACGTCTTTCGTTTCTTTTATGGCGGATATGTAGCCATTTGACAAACGGTCTATGGACTCTGCAGGTATATCTAAAATAGGTATATTGGATTTTCCACCTGATTGTAGAATTTCCTGAAATGAATGATTTATGTGAATAAAAAATAATTTTTGTTTATTTATTTCCTCATGTCATAATAAATTCAATTATTAGTTACCTTAAACATTTGCACTTGATTCGGCATTAAAATTGTTAGTGCATGCCCTGTATGTCCCGCTCTTCCTGTCCGGCCAATTCTGTGTATGTAAGTTTTTATATTCCTTGGTGGATCGTATGATATAACATAATTACAGCTTGGTATATCTATGCCTCTTGCCAATGCATCGGTACTTATAATTCTGAAAATGAAAAGTAATGTAAAAAGTAAATCTTATTTTTTTTCTATACAAAATTCTCCTAATTAAGAACAATATTCATGGTAATGAAAAATATACAATTTATAATAATAATATAATAAGTTACATACATAGTTTATAAATTATTAAACAAACTTACACGTTTACTTTGGACTCTTTAAATTTTTTCAATACTGCTTCTCTTGTGGGCCTATCGAGAGATGCTGACAATTCTGCTACTTTTAAACTGCCCTCGGACCAAGTGTTCAGTAACACCATCAATCTGTGTGCTGATTGGGATGAATTAGTGAAACATAATACTTTGTCCCATTGTTTTTCTGTCAATAAGTGGTAGAGAGTTAGTGGTTTCTCTTCACCAGTGCAAATGTACATATTCTCCTGTAATTCTTCAGGGGTGACATACTTTTTGACATTTTTGTCATCTGTGAAATCATGTATGGGTGCAACCGAGAAGAGTTTTGGCTGAAATAATCCCCATTGTTCTAATAATTCGGGGTCAGGTGACAATGTTGCTGAGAACAACAACTTGTGTGGTGGGGGTTTCTGGTTAGCTATGCTAATCCAGTTCAAATGTGGTATTTTGGTTGTGGTAGTCTGAGTTTCATGTTTAATATGCTTGTCTAAGTGATATAGCCAATCATTCTGTATATTGTCCATTATTCTATCAGCTTCATCAATGACTAGGAACTTCAAGTGTTTTAATGAGAACCCCTCAGTATTCTGTAAATGTTCAACTAATCTACCTGCTGTACAAACTATTATATCTATCTCACTGATCCATCCCACTGATTCAGCTGCAACCAAAAATGTATTTGTTATTCTTTAAAAGTTCAATAATAATAATTTTAACTCTAATATTAAGGATATCTTTATTGAGCAAACTATATTTGAAATTTCTAGTAGTGACTGGTGCCTGATCGACTGCCCGGATTGCTGCCTGATTGCACTGATTCGTGCCTGGTGTATGGCAATATGCTCACCCCCTATACCAGTGTGGGATGGAGCAGTGGTGTAGCGTTGGTCGGTAGGGTGGCTCGCCCTTGGGGACGGCAAAATAGTTTTGGTCGTCGAGATAAGGCCAAACATAAACTTTTGAAGAGGTGACAGCAGTTGACCTTTTTTTGGTTGACAAGATTCTCATAAAGCAAGACATAGGAACTTTTAAGGGGGTGGCTTTTAAGTGGCTTTTAAGGGTGTTTTCTTCCGCTCTGGGCAGTTGCAGCCCACACTACGCCACTGGATGTAAGACCAAGTGTTGAAACATTGGAGTGTACTACACTCCAATGCCTATCTCTTTGTGGATTACAGGCTGAAGTTACGTTTTTATTTATACTGAGATATGAGATATTTTTAATTTTTATTTTCAATAAATAGAAGAAATTAAAAGCTTATTACCAGATACTTACTGAAGCGCATTATGGTCTGCTGCTCCTTTTGGAGAGGAGTTGAACCAGTCAACAGAGCAACTTTCAGACTAGTATTCGTACAATATTTCTTGAACACCTTTGCAACTTGCATTGCAAGCTCTTGTACTGGTAAAACAACTAATGCTCGGATGTGGTGGCCCAATTCTGACATTAACACCTATAAAAAAATTGTCAATGAAAGACCCCATATTAACTGATCTTAATAACTTAATGATTGAGAATTATTCTCTTATTAAAACTCAGACTAGTTGTCAGCTACTGACATTGTTTTATTGTAAATAAAAAAAATAGATAAATACTTTACAAATCATTAAAATGCAAAGTTTACAATAAACATGCAATTAAATTCACACATTTTGTCATTAATGTCAGTATGTACTTTGTTTACAATTGCTACCGTAACAATATAGAAAATTTTGATAAAAACCATCATAAATAGCATTTCGTCTCACCTGAATAATAGGTAATACGAATGACAATGTTTTACCACTGCCTGTGGGCGCTGACACACAAACATCATGAGGCCAAAATAGATTTGAGAACTGATGTTCTTTGAGAATGAACGGGATCACTTGCTCTTGGACGGGAAACAGGTGAGTGACATTTTCACTTGCCAAGGTGGACTTCAGTGTACTGTTCAACCAGACTTGCTCTTCAACCTTGCATGTCAAAGTCTGGAGACTTTTCGATACACTAAATGGATGTGATAGCCAATATGGCAGGACTCTTTCAACCTAAACAAGTAAACATATAAAAAGTGACTAAATTAAAGACCTATTTGTACTGAAAAGCAAAGTTCTGTATCCAATGATAGAACAATAAAGGGATTGGTGATGATAATGCTTTTTTCAGAATAATGTGATTGTTAGTTACATATGTGTATGTAAATTTTCAATTTTAAGGAGTAGCAGTGAGTCTGTGATCAGACAAGACATTTCTATGAGAAAGTCTAAGTTGGAAAAATCCAATCGTACTGCACCTGGCATTTGAATACAAGACCTCTCAATCAGTGGTCATAGTTGCAACTACTTGCCCAATGAGGATCAGTCATAATGTTATGTACTTGTCTGAATATACCCCATTTACTTCTTAAATCTCTCCTTAATTTTCACTACTCACATAGGGTGCCTGAGAGAAATCACTACTTGAGCAATAAGGCTGCCTACTGCACACTCCTTTTTTTTACCTGTTTTTGTGTAATTTTTTTTTTTCTCTTAGTCTGTTGTCCAGTGTACAGAGTTCAGTGTGCAATAAGTATATTGTATTGTATTGAGATTGTATTTAACAAACTAGACACTAGTCTTAGGACTATGGTTTTGTTCAAACTTGGTCAGTTCAAACATCTATAATCATGAGCAGTGTTGCAAATAGCTTTTCATGCACTCAATGTGACTTACTATAATTGACCTTCAAAAATGGGCCATGTGAATTATTTTACATTGACATTTTCTAGGTATCAGTAACACTAAAGTCATTTCTACACACTTATATGTTCTGCGCCTTGTGCCTTGACACCCCTAACACTGCCTGTTTATGGCACTGGACATGGGCATTTGTAATTGCAACCTAATAGTTTGCAACTTTCTGTAAAAGTGATAACTTTGCTTTATCAAATACAACTTGAGTATTGAAATGAAATTTGTCTACAAATTTTACTTACCTTGGTTTTCTTTTCAAAATCTTTACCCCCCAAAACTTTAAATTCTTGTGATGGATTTTGTTTCTCTATGTCTTTGTTTGTTTCATTTTCACGATGAACAATATGTTGTTCTGTACGAATCTCATCATCAGTCTTTTTTATATCATAGATATCAAATGTGGGCCCTTGTTTCAAAGTTATAACATCTGAAGTTTTAGCAATCTTGTGGAATTTCTTTCTTTCCTCTATTTTCTGTTTTAACTTTTGCAAATGGTATGTTTCCTGACTAATCAAATCGTCATCTTGCTCGGTTCCTTTATATCTAATAATACAATAAACAAAATACACATTAAATCAAGCTGACAAATTTAAAAGAACATTAAATGTTATGTTTTGTCCTACTTGCTATTTACCTGTTAACGACGAACAGGTCCATGTTTTGAAGCCAAGCCCTATTTGCAGTTTCATAAGTTAATGCGATAAATGTGTTGTTGGTATGATAATTTAAAAATGTTTGTTTGTTTTTTTAAGTCGGTTTCATAACTTATAACCTCTCAGTAGGTATGAAATTTAAAGTAAGTTTGTAATAACACATGCGTGTCACTGACATATGGTTTTGACCAGTCTTACGTAGTATTTGTATTCTCTTTGGTTTTGACGTTTTGTTTTTTATCACAGCAGCACGTACATTAAATTTGATGTAACGAGCTTTTCACTTGATTTAAACTCAGTTTTATTAGTCTTAGACACAGTTTTACTATTACACTATAACATAATATTTGGTTTTGAATTCGACAACTAATATATAACATAGCAGTTCTCGTTATTGCTCTTACAATAAAATATGTACACCATAGATAATAGTCTAATAATCTATGTTTCTTGTGAAATCATTTTATTTAGCTATGTTCTGTGGCTGGTTGAGAATGGATCAGTCAGATCAGATTTTAGAGCATTATTTTTCGATTATTTCTGTGAACTATAGGTTGTTTTATGTATTCGATGAGTAATAACTTCTGTTTATTTTGTAATAAATAGACTCGCACATGTTTGTGTTTCGTCAAGGGTTTTAATTGGTATTACATAGTTTGAAACCAATCAAAATGGCTAGTGTATCTTATCAAATTGCGAATCTTCTTGAGAAGGTAACCGGCTCGTGTGGAAACAAACTTGTATGTTCTTTTATTGGTTAAAATTAAATAACTGATTTATTGTAATTGCATTTTCACTAGATGACATCCAATGACAAAGACTTTAGGTTTATGGCTACCAATGATTTGATGACCGAACTTCAAAAGGATAGCATAAAACTTGATGATGATTCCGAGAGGAAGGTAGTAAAAATGTTGCTTCGACTTCTCGAAGATAAAAACGGAGAAGTTCAAAATTTGGCAGTTAAATGGTATGTTTTAATATTAGTACGTGTGAGTTAATTACAGTGTTTAGGTAAATTAATGCATATTATTTCGAGATCCTGGAATTCTCCAAAATGAAAAACTCAATAAAACTGATATTTGTGATCGGTCCACATAAAAACTTCAATGTAATCATATACCTCCTGCACATGCAAAAATAAAGATGAAAATATTTCTTTTACTTGAGTCTAATTAATGTATAATAATATTGCAAGTATGTAATAGTTCATTCAAAAAATATATGCTGGTCAATTTCATGCTTTTAATGAAAGTTAATAATTTCATCGACATTGATATATAAATAGCTAAATATGTATATATGAGACACTAATGGTGGGTTAATAGAATCACAGTTTTCATAATATGAATAAAGAACTGACTGCCTTTTTGATTGAGTGGCTGCAAGTATGACTTTTGATTGAGAGGTGTTAAGTTTGATCTTCAGGTTAGGCACTATGTATTAAATTTTTCTAACTTGAAATTCCTAGTAATGGCTCAGATTCTGGATTTGTGAAGACAAGGGGATGCACCTATCAAGGCCCAATCCCATGATGAGATGTAAATATAACTGGTGAAACATGAGAGTGTACTACACTGCTCTGCCTACCTTCAGGGCTTATATGTGTGATGTATTGTACAAATTCATAGCATTTTTTGTCTTTATATTATTGTGGCATTATATAACAAATCACAATGTTAGGATTTTAACACACAATATGCCCCTATCTACCAACCCAAAAACTGTCTTGACGTGATAATATAATATTAGTGTTTCAAGTATATTTTCTCCATTAATAATACTCTTCTATTGCAGTCTTGGGCCATTAGTAAATAAAGTCAAAGAATACCAAGTAGAAGGTATTGTGGAGACCCTCTGCGCCAACATGCTCTCTGACACAGAACAACTTAGAGACATTAGCAGTATCGGACTTAAGACTGTTATATCAGAACTACCTTTAGGCTCTAACACACTGGCTGCTAGTGTATGTAAGAAAATTACTGGAAGACTGAGTGTAGCCATTGAGAAGGTTTGTGTTGTGTATTTATTTATATTGAGGAAATGGTTTCATAGAAATATTATTTTTAACAATGTACTGCTGTTACTACAACTGGTCAGGCATCATTATCTTGCAGGTTGAATATATTGAAACTAGTTCGTATCGGTTTTAGCATTTAACTGCTCAGTACATATCAAGAATATATAAGTTTAGTATTTATCCCTTGTAAATTAAGTAAAGATCATATGAATTTAAACGGTCAAATATTCTTAGTGTTTGTTACTCAAGAGGTAACCAACAGGGTACTGTGAAAAATTTCATTGTAAGCTTCTGTCATTATTATATTTGTCTTAAAACAAGTTTACTTGTGTGTTTTTAGCAAGAAGATGTGTCTGTACAGTTGGAAGCTTTAGATATCTTGGCTGATTTATTGAGCAGGTTTGGGGGCCTGTTGATTGCTTTCCATCCGATGCTATTAAGTTCACTGTTACCCCAACTTGCTTCTCCACGTCAGGTAAACCAAACAAAATATGTTAGTCTTAATGGTAACTTACCTTACATCATTTATCATTGTATCTTACCTTGTGCAACTTGCATGACACATCTAGATCCTGTTACATACTTCCAATGTTTGTGCAGGCTGTCCGCAAGCGTACCATAGTTGCATTGTCACATCTAGTAATGTCCTGCAATGCAAACCTTTACAATAAGCTAATTGATCACCTGTTGGAGGGGCTGAGCACGTCCACATCAGCCAATGTCAGCCGTACACATATACAATGTATTGCATCAGTCTGGTAAGAGATAGTTCTGAAGTTTATTTTTAAAATAAATTAAACAAAAAGCTTGCCCATAATTTTTCTAATACCAAATTTAATCATCATTACCATGTGTAATATTATCTGTTTTAAATGTTCACTTGCCTTTGTCATTATTCTTAAAATGTATTATATACATGTGTGAACCTCAACTTTTCACAAATTGTTTAGGCACAAATTATTTATTGAAGACTCCAACAAAAGCATATATGTACCTACTTCCAAACGTAAAATTCTTCCAAACACAAAAATTTTCAACTGCTATTAAGCTAAATACTTTATCAGTTAAATTATCAATGGGCTTTCAACATTTTAGCCGCCAAGCTGGACACAGATTTGGGGAACAATTGTGGAGAGTGGCTCCACAGGTGTTGGAGCACTCGACAGACCCTGATGAAGAGCTGCGTGAACATTGTTTGCAGGCGCTCGAGGCTTTTGTACTTAAGTGTCCCAAGGAGGTCCAACCTCATATTCCTACTGTAAGTTTTAAGTGATATTTGCTATAATACTTCAGGATGATGCATCCACCAATGCAGAAATTACAAATGTACTGAGTATATGTTTTTGGTAATTATTAAAATGAATTATCTTATTTATTTAGTTGTCAAGTTCACATTTCCTGTAATGCTTGTGTTTATCATTTTTAGCCAACATTTATAAAAATAATAATTTGGTAACTAGAAAAAGGTAGGACTGTATTACATTTATATGAGTCCTTTGTCTACCTCTTCGGAGGTTACAGGTGTAATGTAGCTTAAAATATTTTGTTTTAATGTTGTACATTTAATACATTCAATATGTGAAACTTTCTAACCAGATTATTGATCTATGCTTGAAAATGATCACATATGACCCCAACTACAACTATGAGGATGAAGAGAATGGTGGTGGTGAAGATGAAGAGATGGAAGACGAGACACTGGAGCCTGAAGTGGACCCAGAGTCTGATTCAGAAGAGTATTCAGACGATGATGATATGTCGTGGAAGGTAAGATAATTGAAGTATGCTATAATTTATTATTTTACATTTGTTCTTTGCTCATCTACCCCTTAAAGGACTTCGCATGACAATATAACAATAATATTCACTGAATTTAAACTGTAATACTGTACCTGCTGCATTAAGTAATCTACATTATAAAAAGCTGTACTACTATTATTGTTAAAAATACTAGTTATTGTACACATTTAGCATTAAGTTTATAAGACTGCCTCGTTGGTCGTGTTGGTTGCAAGTGCGACTGACGATCGGCAGGTCCCGGGTTCGATTCCCGGGTCGAACA
>DWTO01001624.1:0-15739 GCA_018244755.1 Jemadia pseudognetus
TGAATATGGAAGAGACACGACAGGTTTGCAAGAATAGAGATATTTGGCACTCGGTGCTCTCTGCCTACCCCGCAAGGGACCTGGCGTGACGATACGTATGTATGTATATATTATGACTATTGGTCGGTAGCAATACTCATTGTATAAGTGCAAAATTAAAATGTATGTATTGGTAGTCAACAATGTATCAGTACATGCCGCGCTCGCTCACCTGTACGCACTGCTGTCGGTAGGACTGTTGCGGTCGCGTCGGCCGAACCGCACCAAACTGGTTTTAACCTCTGTGATTTACCGAACTGTTACCGAGCGGAAATGTTACCATCTGGGAATTTAGATAATTCACATATCACCCAATATGAAATACGAGTGAACATCAATTTTTTTCATTATAATTCAAATTGTTAATATTTTATACAGTTTTATATCGAGTAAAAGTATGCATATAACCGGTGAGATATCGACAGTTCAGTTTGCCTCCCATTATCTCCCCGAAAACATCGTTAGTATATAGTAATAGATAATGCAGTTTCAGATGAGACAAATGCATGATTGCACAATATACAATATTAAATCCTTTGTGCTTATAACGTAGTTGTACAAATACTTTACCATCCACACCATATATGTATTTAATAAATAAACATGGACATACATATAACTATGAATGAAGTCATTCGTTCACATTACCATTGATATTAAATAATAAATCGGATTGTGCTGATCTCTGTGCATTCCACGTGTCCATCATATACACGATCTACCCACACATCTACGTTATCATTCATTGCTTTAATAGAATGCTTTGTAACAACTGAGACTGAGTGTGCGTATGCACCTTCATACACAATGCAGCTGTAAAGAGATCCGCGTCATATATTAATGACATGGACATTATCCGTACCTTGTGGTTGTTAACTGGTGAAACGTGGGAGTGCTCTATACTCCTCTGCCTACCTCTTCGTGGATAACAGGCGTGATGTTACGTTACGTTGTGGGTGTTCATTGATGAAATTCATTTTGTATTCATTGCTTGCACTATGAGTAGCTTGAATTAAATCGAAGACATATTACTAGAGAGTGAGGTCAAAAGTACTTTTAATATATGAGCGTGTATGAAGACTAATGAATGTCAACTAATTAATGTCTTCTTTTAATGAATATACAGGAGACGAAAGAAATCTACCAAGATCGTTGCAAAAATAAATCATTAATCTCTGCCGTCAGACCTAGGGGAAATATACGCGACAATAGAATTGGAATATGTTATAGGATACGTATTATTTTTGTTTTTTGTTAATGGTGTAATTTCAATGATAAAATACATATGATCTATTTAGTAATAATAATGTTATAATTGTTATTTATGTTTAATTACCTTGCAGAACGTCTTGCGAGTTTGGGTGCTAATTACTGCCTCTGAGTTAGACTTATTTTAATTGGAAATCTCGATTCTAATTTAAAGATATCCTACCTACAAAACTTTACTATCATTATGTCCGTATAGTCCACGTCTATAAAGGCGTATACACATTCACGATATATAAGTATTGTATACTTACGTACATTATAGTTCGTCATGTTCGTGGATAGATGCGAAGTAATGTTAGATTTAGTTATCAGCAATGGATTTTCCCAAAATAACAGCTGATACAAATAGCTGCGTTAAATTACTATGTAGGTTGGATACCTGTCCATAGCGGGAACGGAGTTTTGTGGGCCCGGTTAAATCCTTACGGTGGCCAGAGATGCCATTTGTTCGAACAATAGGCATGCTCGCATAGTTCCGTGATTCCGACAGCGTTGACCCCTGAAAGCCTGCCCCGTTTTGTTGACGAAATGCAGCTGGAATTTCTCTATACCATACTTTTAAAGGGATGTGTAGAGAACGCTTCCTCGGTACATACAGTGAGGTGTATATTATCTTTGTGTGTCATGCATTTGCATTGATACTTTGAAGTGTCTCGTATAACCAAGTGTCGCTCAACTTGTGCATGTCAGTAAAGTCATATGACACGCAAACTGCTATTGACACTTATGCTAAGTGTACAACTCAAACCCCTTGGTGTCTTCAGTCAACGATTTCCAAGTATATTTTTCATTATGAATTGGGCTCGTATTTTCTTATAGGTCAGATTTAGTTTGCATTACTTTAAGACAGATTTGTTCCTCTTCTTCTTCGCATCATACTCCTCGTTGTTAAAGTCATAGTCATAGTCATCTTTTATTTGCTCGTGAGATATATTTAATTCTAGTTCCAGTTAAATTCGGTTTAAATCGTTAATATGGAATTCTCTGTTACATTTAAGTTAATATTTAAATTCGTATTAAAGTAAACAAGCCGCTGATAAATAAGTCTGTATCAGGGTTGACGAATTTGAAATGTTCATTAGTACAAGTGTATTCTGTGTCAACTGTTTACAAAACAAATTAAAATGATTACACAGTACTTAATGTTTCAAAATACATTGTTCGTAGTTTTCTTAACATTTTATTGACATGGCAATAATTGTGGATAATTCAAAATTAAATTGCTTTTTAAGTACATTGGTTTTGTGGTTTTAATAATCATGGAATGGTTATAAAAAGTAATGTGTTTTTTTAGCGGACAGAATCAAAAAAATATTAAAGCAATAAAATACAAAAAGAGAAAAAATTCAGATCCAACACTTCCATGGGGTTCAGTCATAATTGTATCCAGTAGTTTAATAGTATTATAACATGAAACTCTTCTCTCCATGCCATAAAGAGGTATATTGACAACCTTGACACATGACAGATGTGGACGCGATGCCCGCTAGACGTAGTACCAAATGTGCGTTAGAATAACACATGTGCATGCTTTTGTTTACATATGCAGTCATCTTTCCGTTCTATTTGTAGCTACCGGCTGTTAAATGTATAATTAGATTATTTACTATGATTTTGTGTTATTAAATGAAACGTGTAATGAGGTCCTGGTGTGTTTTAGGACGGATCATTCCGGAGCTTCCTGATTTACTTATCAAATATTTAAACGTAACATCACCACTGTTATCCTCGAGGAAGTAGGCAGAGGAGTGTAGTACTCTCCCACGTTTCACCAATCACGTTTACGTTCCACGATGGAATTGGTGGTGAGCCTATTTGAGCCTATTTCCATGCACCGGGCACAAAACCAGACTCCGACCCACTATTAGAAAATCTAAATTAGAAAAATTCGATTGTGGCGGACTTAGGAGTCGAACCCAGGACCTCCTGATCGGCAGTCGCGCTTCCAACAAATACAACCAAATAGACAGTCACTTATCAACTATTTGATCACAGATATGAGCGAAGTTTAGATCTCACGTGTCTTCGATTTTATTTATGATGTAGACGTGAAGAAACGATAAAATATTAGCTATTGACATATTAACATTAGGCAGTAAAACAGATAAGCGCTGATATCCTAACATTTTAGAATTCAGCCACCTACTCCGCGATTCCTGGGTCAAATCCTGTCACATCCTTAAAAACATATGTTTATAAGAGTAAGGTATCACTTCCTGTTAAGGTGAAAGAAATTCGAATTCTTCACATTGTTCTCTGTAGCGTCTAAGGTCTGCCAAATTACTCTGGGCTACCGTGGCAGACTGAAGTCTTAACCCTTTTCATTATCAGAAGTAACCCATCATACCAACCCAAGATAAGAGAATTGATGATGACGGGAGTGTACCCTATCCTCTGCCTACCTCTTCGGGGATTACAGGCGCGATATTACGTTTTTTTACATTGATGGTGATGATGATGATATAAAGACATTTCCGTTTGTTAAAAATATATTTAGACTGCAAAACTCGGTATAGAGTAATAAAAAACGCAATAAATAAATCTAAGCAACTGGTGGTTTACTGCGATTACATTAGCGGCCGTTCCGGCTGCGCCGATAACATCAGCGCCGACGCTCGGGTAAATCGTCTTATAAGAATTCGAATACAGATTTGAAAAACAAAGTGGTTTTGTTCGTGCATAATAATAGGTATTAACATTGGAAACATACACTTGTGAAAATGTTAAAAGCTTGTAACTGCAGAATACAAGGTTCTCTCTTTTCGGTTCGCCTTTCCGTTGTCGTAAAATAATAATAGAATACATGTTTCATTGTTTCTGAAAGCGTATAAGTACGGAAATTAATAATAATTGAGGATTTTTCCGTATATGTTTCTGTATTTTAGAACGCATCTAAGTATGTGGCCTGAATGTGTTTTAGGATTGATGCTTGGGAATCGTAGTGTACATTGTAAAAAAATCTAAAATATTCTAGAAAAAATTTAATTAATACACAGTAATATCTTCATGAATTAGTACCATTGATAACTAATATAATTTGTTCTAGTTTACTGCAATATTTTCAGCCACACCGCCCCTTCACCATTATTCATAACCGACAAATATGCAGCCTTGAAATGTCAATATTACGTAGACACCTTATCTGCTTCCAATGTTTTATACATTACGATTAGGTTACTGCAAGTTTTCCCGATGATCGGTGAAATTGAACAGATTCTGGTCTTCGCCCCTCGGCGAAATTTAGTTATTTCGACTGTTGGTTGCTACAGCCCTGTAATAAAACAGATGCGTGCCATGAAGCAAAGCGTAACTAGTTGTTGTTCGGTTATGGTTTTCTTATCACAGCTCAGCTAGCGATAAACATCGTTACGGCGCCGCTTGCTATTTCCTGTGCTCTTTAAGTGAATAAAATTAGTGTAACGTTGAAGTACACCACTTACTTGTACTACTACACTCTTCTAACTTCCCGTTCGCGAAAACAGGACTCATGTTATGTTACTTTTTAACCGAATAAAGTTTTAGTTTAGGAGAATTTTGAATACTTATTTATCCCTTGTATGTGGTCGTTGTCGGCCAAGTCTGCAGCGATGTCGAACAGACGTCTGGGAATTGGACCGTTCGTGTCAATTAGTAAGTACGAGTACATACCTATATATATCATTAGTACGATTGTAGGGACTTCTTGTATAAAAATAAATTGCTTTTAAATACCTTTAGTAAAAAACTAAAGACACGGTGCCCTCTGCCTACCACGTAAGGGATCTGAGGCAACGATAGGATAAATAAATTACATAATTGTAACTAATAAATATGAACATTATGACAATAACTACATTCAGTTTTAGACAATAGTATGAAATAGTACATACCTATTTGCTTATGAATTATTTTACTTTAGTCTTTTAAAGGTTACTGGTATTAAAGAAACAAGCGAGTGTGGAAAAATATTTCCGCAAAGTTTCTTTGAATGTTCAACTGGTGGGTACAATTTTCTTATCGGCGCTCCGTTGGCGATAACGTCGGCGCTAAGCTGCCCGGGTTCAGTTGACTTTAGCACACGTTCCAATCTCCGTTTACACTTGTACCGGGATTTGAGAACATCAGTTTTGTAAAATGTCTTAATAAATATGAATGCTAGTAGGTACCTAGCTATTGTTAGTTTTCATGTAGGTGTCTAATACTTTGCTTCCACAGTCATATACCTACATATATTTTTCCGAGATGCAGCAGCGAGGATTCTAAAGCTAGTTTAGTTGTTAATTTCAATGCAACTTAAATTACGTCTGTAATCCCTGAAGAGGTAGACGGAGGAGTGTAGTTTAGTCCCAAGCTTCACCACTTACGTTTACGCCCTACTATGGATACAGGGTGGATTTGTGACAGGTGTTTGAAAATAGAGCCATACACCGGGCACAAATCGAGACTCGAGCTATAATAGTCGTTTTTTATAATTATATACGTGGATATTCAAGCAGTATCCACTCGGTCGAGATATGACCACGCTTGGATATAAATGTTGGACAAACCGGAACAGGAGTTGAATTGTTTCACAAGTCTTATCAATCTCTGTGCAGACCTTGTGTGTGTCGCTCACACAATAGGAGGATATCAGTATGAACAATTGAAGGTGTTCGCGCTTTTCTCAGCTGGCTGCCAATCGTATCTGATTTACCAAGGCAATTGTGGTCTGTTCAGTTCATTATCTCTTCTGTGATACAATTAAAATGAATGAATGGTCCGTATACAGTCAGCGTATAGCCTTGTCGAATTTTATTTATTTTCATAAATAATGGCTTTAAACAGGTAGTTAAATGTATTTTCAGCAGTGATTGAGAATGAATATGAGGTATTATTTTTAATGTATATTACTCTGCCAGGTCTCTTGGAGTAGGTATAGACAAAGTCCTAATACCTATCTCTACTCATCTCCCTTGGCCCCTGCATCTATCGAACATTCGCATTGTATATTTTTTTGTCAATTACCTATACGTCCGAACCATCGGAGGAGGTTATGATAGGCGAATCCGGGTCTTGATTATATACAGTTCGCAGTCAAAAACTACAACCAGTGAAGTTTTAAGTAAATTTTCAGTTTGAAGTATGACAAACTTGAGCACGTTAAGGTTTTTATCACCGCTTCGAAATGTGCTGAAATTTTCGCGCTGCGCTCGACGCCGTCCATTTTATCAAGTTTATAGACCTGCATATATATGGAGATCAATATAAGGTTATTTTTTAATAGACCTTATCTACCGGTAACGATGTCGAAGCTGTGCTTTCGAAAACATGTTCGAAAGCAGAATGTTTACCTTCAAGTGAAGTTATAATGTCACAAGTGAAGTTACGGTGATGTCACATTGTGACTTCGCTACCAACCTCGTTACAGCCCTATTTTTGTTCCGCAACCGGGCATCGGTCTGTCTCCCAATGCACTATAACACCCTACTGCATGTCGGCTGATATATGATAAATATTGGAAACACCAAACTCTTACATTTGCCACGCGTGGTTACCCGTACAAGAGCCAAACGCTCTAGACGCTTCTTGATTAAAACAACATATTTGCAATCTAAGTGTTACGAGCGCTTTGTGAATTCCAACTACTTTTTTACTACCTTGTAATATCATCTTCATACAATGCAATGAACAATGACCTTCCCCCGATACTTTAACAGGTTTTGTAGTTCTCTTTTGCGACTTGGATTTCTACTATGAGATCGGGTTAAGCTGTTAATACACAAATAATTAATTAGTGTGAAATTTATAACAACTTTATTAATACCTCTTTCTTCATTAATGCATTATATTAATTCAATCGTCTAGTAGAAAGTAAATATGAAATATATTTTCGTAACACCACAGTAAATATGTATATGATTTTAATTTTATATGATTATAAGCTCTTAAGACTATTTATATATTTAATCTATATAATTTACTAATTCAGCTAAATCGAATGTTGCCTGAGAACATACTTAAATCGCGCATTCGTTTGTATATGATACATTAGCACGAACTTCTAAAACATAGATTCTCAGCAATATTCCACATTATCGCACGTACATGCTTGGACACAAGATTTATATTGCATTTTGATGGCAGTTAAACGTTTCATTGTTTGCAGAGACATTCACGTAGATTTAAATTAATTCCCAAGTAGCAAACACTTTCCCTCACCACATCAATATTTGTTGCCCAAGCGTACATTAGTCAAACATAAGCATGTGTGAAACATTGAATATATTGTTGCCTTTCAATTTTGCACGTTTTAATGTAAGCTGTACGACAGTGTGGAATGCGATTGAACACACATTTGATCATTTGATGAATGAACGCTAAGGTATGCAGATTTACTCACAATGATAAAAACTTCTAAGATATGTCAAATCCGCCAAACCGCATTTGACCAGCGTGGAAGATTGTGGCCTTAACGCTCTCTTCTGCCTGAACATGCCTTAACGCTTAATCTGAGAGGAGAGCCATGTTCCTAAAAGGGAACAATAAAAGGGTAATAAAAGACCATTTGATGCTTGGTTTATATAAAATTAGCATACCCACTTGAGAGTTGCTTAATGCGGGTACTACCACTATATTCATAAACAACGATAGAAGCACAGCACTTAGTTGCCAAACTATCGTCTAGATGGAAGCACCATCGTCTTTCACATGGCGAAGCTCTCAATAAATCGTGGACATGTTAAAATGTTTCATTTTTTTGTATTTGACTTGTATTTGTCCATAAAACGAAATGGTCGGAGGGCGTTGTCTGCCAAGCTGAGCCAATGTGGATAGGCAGATATCACACCTGTTTAATATTATGTTACTGTGATACCACACACTAACTATAAATTATATACCACATATGTAAATAAAATAATATGTCTGCCAAGGTTTTTTGAGATTCTAGCCCTGCCACGAAATCAAACATTATATTTGGTTAGCAAAGTAATTTCTCTACTTAGTACTGGTTTATACTTACTACTCAATTTACTTCGTTGGCTATTCAATTTAAACTGTACAATGATCCGTTTATATCCACAGAAAGCTACACAAAGTCCACGCCGTCAAGCAAAAAACGGAACATACGAAAATCATAAATAAAGGTCCCCCACCCGAACGGGAGAGATTAAGGTTCACCAAAAACAGTCGGGAGCGCTTAAAATAGAATTAACACCAGCTATTAAAGTCCTTCAAGGCGTTGTAGTCGTAAATGTGTGCTGTAACGCGTTCCAAAGCTTCTAATAAGTCGTAAAAAATTAAACCGCATTCTGCTTCGCTTTTGATGGCCGTTAGTTTCTAGCAATATTTTACGTCGCTACTAAAATATTGCTAGAAACTCCTACTGTTGCTTTGATGAACATTTGTCATTAAAACGATACGAAGAAATATAAACAGTGTATGATTTTACTAATATATGTAATATCATGTTACTATCATTTTATAAAATTCCTTAATACTAAAATAAAATATCAATAAACTTAATACAAAAATTGGGGTAAATGATAATGTATGAGATCTTAATAATACGGACAGTGTAAAAACAGTTTTATTCCGCATCGCGTAGCAGACGATGCACGCGTTTGGCATCATTAATCAAATCACAGCATGCGGTTCGATGTCAGACTAATTACAGTTTGCTAGTATCACACACCAGCACTCTGATTGCTGCATTAACGAACGGAAAATGCTTTATGCTGAATAATTTAGCTTCGATACGTATGATTGGTTTCGACCGGAAGTTGTATTTTGGTCGCCGCTTAATAATATGACATTATTCGACATTCAATCTATCATCTTTCAATGGAAATGTCATAATATTCTAAAATCGCCTGTCACTTATTATAATACTGTCTATTGTATTGCTATAAAAATTTGTCCACTGTATATTTCATCATTATCATTATCAACATTAGCCTGTCTCAGTCAACTGCTGGACAGATGCGCTACCCTAATGAAAGTCATCGCGCCCCGTCCGCGGTTTATTCCAAATTTAAATTTGTCTACTACATAGTTTCTGCAAAATCATTTTTTATTGCATCAGGCTTAAACTGTTAACTATCTTAACCTATGTTGCAAGTTATGTCTATTAATGAGTGTTTTGTATGTCATTTAAGTTGTCTAACTTTTCGATACATATTTCAAATTATGGTTCTTTTACGTAAACTTAGAATGATGTGATGAATTGTGTAGTAGTGTTTCATAATATACATACGAATATCTTATTATTTAGTTGCGTAGTAATTTATGGACTTTAATAAGAACTTTGTGTTTTCCTCTGTTAAAACAATGATGTCATCCCATTGTGTTGTCAATGTTAAGTACAATTGAATACCACGCCCAATTCTACAATGTACGATGAGCTTGCGACGGATATGGGCTTTTGTGTAAATTTTATTGCTTTACAAAAGCACTTCATTGTGACATCGGATCTTCAGACAATGTAAATTTTGATACGGGATATTTGTCGTAATGACTGTATGTAAGCAAGGTAACATAAATAATATTTAGCATTTCAACTTGTTTACGCATCCCTTGTTTGAAGTATTATCCGTTTGAGAAAAATATAATATATGCTTCATTTCGCTGGGTTCTTTACTGGGTTGGCTGGGGTATCGGGTGTCCAGTGTCTCTGTTCTTCCAGACCTGATATGCTATTTTACATCTGTTACTATTTTAATACACGTATCATCGTGGATCTGACCTATTTGCTCAAAATTAGTGAGCCTTCTTGCTCTAGGCACCTGTAACCATAACATTAGCATTGTAAAAAATTTTTTTTCCATCAGTTCCTTTTCTACATGTCCCTATCCACATATCGAAACATTGTTATATAAACAGGAACTTTAACACCATAAAATAATATTCATAGTTGCGATGACAAGAACTCAACTAAACCTAAAGGACGCGCCGTCCTTCCCTTAGACTTCTGAACGAGATAAAATGTTAATACCGTCGTAAGGTTTAGGTATTTTACAGTGCCTCCGTTTTTACTCATTTATCAATTCTGCTTCTAGCTAAATCTCATGTGTACGAATTCCTAAGCGACCTTCACCTAAGGATAACTATCGGTTTAGAAGTTGGTCAGTTTTAATGTTGAATTCTCAGCATCACCCTGTGTCGACTTGTAGAGAATGTCATTAGACATTAAGTCCATTCTTTGTAACTTAGCTTTAGGCTACCAATGAAGATTAAATAAATTAAACCGAAAAATACGAGTCCGATTTGGATCCATTACGTTATTATTTAGTATGTTGTATAGAACAGTAAAATTTAAATTTTAATGTCAACTGCAGATGAAAAGCCGTAGATGTACCCACAGTTGTTAGTTGTCTTATTACTCATTTGTAAAGTAAAAATGAAACAAATTAAGCAAGGGTTTAAGTACACTGTCACTCATAGTCAGTTATCTTATATGTACCTATAAGCAAGTATTATTCCTATTTCATTTCCACAGAAAATGTATGAAACATGTTCATTATTTATTTGTCATATAGGATATAACGTTAGTTTTAGTAACAAGAACATTGATGACCTACTGGACTGCACCTGTGTTTTCTAGTTATGACTGCAAATCCGGACTGAAATATTTAACGCATGTTTGTGATCTCGTTTCATTATAACATTACACAAGAATCGCGCATGTAGCAAGTATACCGCGGTATAAGAAACCAAATCTTAGAGAGTCGCTGGGCTCCCTGAGGCCTCGTAAAGATGGCGATAAAACCCTAATACCGTCTCTACGTTTGCCTTGCAATGCTTTGTTTATACCGCTGTATCCACTACTCGCGCGTAATGAGACTGACATTCATATTTTTCAAGGAACAACGTAACAACACGATGTATTTCCCCGAAGGGATCGTCAGAGTGTAGTACACTCCCACATCACACCAATTTCTCAAAGAACCCGGGTATGAAATCAGTGATTAACTTAGTTTTAGCGGTTGTAGTCGATAAAGTCAAGTATTGCATGCCCATATGGGTCAAATATGATTGATCTGTTATATTTTTAAGAACTATTGTACCATATTTCGCAATAAATTAATTATTATTATTATGTATGTTCCTTAAAGATCCTTCGTATGAAACGTCTGATTGATTTAATTGTTTGACATTGTTTAATTTTTTTTAAATGATAAGAAAACAAATACGAAAGGCCGCTATCGTTCAAATCCACAAGGAAATTTAAACAGGACGGGAGGAAAATTTCATATTTCCCGTTGTCTTATACAGCTCAGGGTCCTAGAAGTAAGTTCGGGCAATTTAAATATGACCTACATCTGACGCAATGGGTACCTACAAGACAAGACACAAGCTGGGATTTGATTAGTTGAACAACAAGACATTTCTCACAGCAGGAACTGACGTATTACAATTGAGGTTACGAATGTAGGGGGAGTAAAGGAGGCACAAATCTCCATCAGTCAACGTCAGGGGAAAGAGAGTGGACGTCTACACATATTAAGACATGGAGAGAAATCTTCGAAGCCCTTTTTAAGAACGTTGCGCGTACGCAGAAGTATGAGCCTTGATAATTAAAATTTATATTAAGAAGAAGTGCAGACACCTAAATCTTTTATAAGCTCAAAGTCATAATTGCACTAAATTATAGTAATTAAACATTCATTGGTTATGTTCGTACTATTAATATCAGATAATATACTGTGGACAAACAGTAGCACAGAGCAGACTGGAGTTTTACACAGATATACGCTTTGACACGAGAACCGGGATGAGACAAGAGAATTTAATAGATTACGCTCGAATTTCGATCACTGCTGGACGGCTTATATTTCTTAAATAATATTAGTCAATTAAAATCATAAGAAATTTTATAACGGGTGACGTAAACATAATTGGTGGAACGTGGGAGTGTACTATATTCCACTGCCGACCCCTCCGGGAACATAGAGGCGTTATGTTATCATTATAGTTAATATTAAAAATAAGTATGATCAGATTTAGACTGTATAATTAGAAAAGTTTTCTTATTAACTTTAAAAAATATTTTGTCCTAAGTCCAGTCAACATTGCAGTGCTGTTAGTGGCTAATCCAGTGGTCTACAATTCAAATCCGGGCACCTTTAATTTCAATTTATGTGTGTTTTTATTAAGTTTAAATATCGCTTGTTGTTTTAACGAAGCATTCTTGATGTACGTACCTTAGAGTCCGCCATAATCTTTTTTAAGGCGTGTTAATTCTGCCAACCCGCAATTGGTCAACGTGGTAGATGGTAGAATACCCGTGTTCAATAGTAGACCTGTTTAACGATAAAAGGGTTCATAATAATGATTACATTTGGCGTATTTAATAAGTACTTAGAACATACCACATGGGCAGTCACAAGTGGTTTTAAATTAATTTTGCATTTGTATTTGGTTGTTAATAAGTAAGTACTAAAACCACATTGAAATTCAGAAATAACCACATATTATGCAGAGGTTTATTTTATTATTACATAAACCTGTGTATATACTAAATTGTAACATGATTACTTGAAAACTATAAAACAATATTATACAGTAAATTTATTATTAAAGTCACCCGTTAATATATTTGGTATATTTTTCATAACTTGAATTAAAACTCAGAGAAAGTCCAGGTAAAAGTTGGATAAAAATTAAAAAGCAAGATAAGGTAGATTTTCCTCAGTGTTTGCTTTTACGTACAGTAATTAAATGGTATCTAACGCTTGAGACGATTATGTCATAAGAATTAGGTAACACTTGAGTATACAAGATTGTTTATGGTGTCGGAACTTTCGTGAGTGCTTAAAACAGTTAAAACTACATAGAATTTAATGAATTGATCCTTATATTCTAGATATTAAGATCGATTATAGATTACTTTAGGTGTTATCGCAATACGTAATATACCATGGTGCGGTCGGTGGCCGCAAGGACGTTGGTGCGCGGGCGGAGGTTTCGTTTCGTTCGTGGTTCGACTTCAAGACGTTAAACTGACATTGTATATGTGTGCGTGCATCTCCGCGTTGTACACTTTCGGCGGTTTGACGGGAATGACATCAGTTAGTGTTACCCACTTCGTAAATTTTCCTTGGCTTTGTAGTGGAAAACTGTTAAGTGAAACTTGACTTTTTATTACTTGTCTAAAAAAAAATTGCGGTAAATGTTTTAGGTAAACTATGACAAGAATAGAGTTTTAAGAATTGACGAACAAATAGCTTATCCTTAGGATACACATACGTAAACGTAACATCATGCCTGTAATCTTCGAAGAGGTAGGCAGAGGAATGTATAACACTCCCACGTTTCACCAGTTACGATTACGCCCCACTATGGAATAGTTGGTGAGCCTATTACCATGCACCAGGTACATATCCAGACTCCAAGCCACTATTGGAAAATCTAAATTAGAAAAATATAATAGTGCCCGATCGGGAGGTCCTGGGTTGAATTCCTGGAATTCAACCCAGGACCTCCCGATCGGTAGTCGCACTTGCAACTAACACGATCAACCAGGTAGTTGAAACCTTTAAATTAAAAAAAAAACCGAATGTTGCGTTAAAGAACACTATGAACCTGTTGCAATAAAACTAAAACGTCTCACTCGAGTGCAATATACTTCCTTACGTAGCGTTTATCACACATACCACCTCCTTGTTACATGAACCAGATTAACCATTGTACGAAGCCCTGTTGCTCAGCCTCGGGCAGGTTTTGTCGCAGGGTCCCAGTGCACAGTTGAAGCATTTTTATCAGACTTTTTTACCTTTCATAGAAACAATTCAATGAAACAAATAAGTCTTGATTAAAAAAGAACAAAAAATAACTAAAGTGGTTTGATTCAGAATGCAGTATTTTATGTTCTTTGGTCAATAATTTTCATTGATATGTATATTATATTCAATAAAATTTTGGATCTATTTCTCTATTCTAGAAATTTGTTTTCCGTCGTATAGTTGCAAATCGTATGTTAAGAAATCAATTATTGTTTTGATTTTTGATTTTTTTGTTTCCCCAAGGTCTATAAGTCATAAAAAGAATAATGCTTCGAGAGTATTCTTCTCAAGTTACATTAAAGCAGCGTGTTTAACTATAGTCTAGGTTATACCTTTTTTGGAAAGACTCGTATCACAGATATACGTGTACTTGATATAAATTTAGAGCCAGAAACAAGTATATTTTTGTAAAAAATTTAATTGTCGAGTTGTCTACAAAAACAAAAATTACTGTCGAGGAAATTATTAACGCTCATATGGTAACCCTAAGTTAGCGCTAAGAGCGTTCACAGTATCGCAGGCGGCGCGTTTCCATTCACGCACACTGTTACGTAGCTGTTCGTCGAGTGTGCTTGTGCGCCTGCAACTTTTATTGTTTTTTTTTAAAGTTTCGAACTGCCTGCTAGCAAGCGAACCACTTGCCCGCTCCCCGTTTGCTTTACCTGCTAGTGTAAAATTATATAGACTTTTGTACTGTTAACCATATAGATTATTTGTTAAATAAGTTTAGATACTGTGCGACGAGAAGTGAAAACTTTCTGTTAACTTACACCCAGATGTTAGAGCGAACGGCAATAACCTCGTTTTGTGTCAACAAATAAATATCAACAGTGATTGGGACAAGCTAGAGTTGCCGTTCGAAACAAAAAGTATAGTGATGAATTATACAATGGTTTAAACTGGAAATTCAGGACAAGAATGGGCCTCGTCCGCTCATACAGGAGACTGTATTCGCGAGAAGCGGCTTCACCCACATATCGTTTATGGTAAGTCAAAAAGTTTCGAGTTTTGTTTCGTAACATCGCGAGTTACTGTCGCGCGTTATTCGCAGATGTTTTTTTAGTTTTTATTGCAAGTTGCATCCTTGTTTAGTGTCATCTTTTACGTTCCAAGTACGCAAAAGAAAAGTGGAGCGTTGATGTTGTTAATTTTAGTGAGTCGGTAAACTTTGCCGCGCTCGAAGTTTTGAACATAGAATAGTTCGTGCTTCTATATGAAATTGCAATTACGCAGTGAAACTTGATGTTTTATAATTTCCTGTTTCACTAACGGCAACATCGAAAGTTGGATAATTATAGTAAGTAACTTTTACCTTCCACCGTAACTGCGGACTCTACGATTTCTTATACAGAAAATTTCAACTATAATATTTTGTATTAGAGCATGTTAAAAATTGGGAATAAAACGGGCGTAAGTTTAGATAACGGTGTTACTGTTCATATGTAAGTGATTAATTAGTAAAGTGGGTACCTATGTTATGTTTTTTCTGTCTACCCTCACTACTTTATTTCTTCACCATTTAGATGTCACTACCCAGGAACAACACTAATACCAATAAAATGATGACTGTCTGCATAACAGTAATTATATTAATACAATTAACATTAATGTATAAATGTATTATACATTTATTATTACTACCGTAAACGTAACTGGTGAATTGTGGGAGTGTTCTACACTCCTCTGCCTAC
>DWTO01001625.1:0-15739 GCA_018244755.1 Jemadia pseudognetus
CCTATGTTTTTACTTGGGTTTCAAACTATCTGTGTATAAAATTTCATCCAAATCGGTTTCGTGGTTTAGGCCCAAAGGACATCGGGACAGACAGACAGACAGAGTTACTTTCGCATTTATAATATTGGTAAGGATTAATGTAAATGCACATTAAAACAGTTCCAGTTAATTGTATTTCTTTATATGATAATGGTTTTAACATTTTTTTTCATTTATTTGTATCTTTTTTAAGCGTTTACATGAAAGCATTCAAAAATACAATTTTTTTAGTTATCAAAATAGGATTCCTCTAAAAAAAATTCCACTAGGGTTCCGAGACCGAAAAAAATCGGGAACTTTGACCTAGAGCATATTATTATTATCCATTTCACACATTTTCTACAATATTTGCATTTGTAACAAACAAGACTTCCCTTTGAATGTGGATAGACGAGTGTTAGTATTTGAAAAAGATGAGTCTAGAACTACTGCAAGGGTAGTGGTTGATGATGTAGCGTTGGACCAAGTGGACAAAATTGTATATCTTGGATGTGCTTTTTGAGGGGATGGTAGGTATACCGCTGATATGGAGAGAAGAGTGAGTGGAGGAAATAGTGTGAATGTAATGTTGGGTAAGATACTGAGTTGCCAAGTCTTGAGCCAGCGTGCTCGTTTGGCAATACATAATTCAGTACTTATTCCAACTCTGCTGTACGGTAGCTAGATTTGGGTATGTAAGAAAGGGGATGAAAGTAGAATAAACGCGGTCGAGATGAGGCCGTTGCGTCGCATTTGCGGCTTGACGCTCGCCGACCGCGTTCGTAATTCTGACGTAAGGAAGATGCTTTGTATGAAAGAGGGTAAAATAATTTGTAAAATGATAAAGGGAATGCTTCGATAGTTCGGACATGTTGAGAGAATGGCTGATGAAAGAATGATGAAGCAGATATACAATGCGATTATGTTGTCGGACGCAGGTGCCCAGGGAAGTCAAAACTCACCTAATTTAATCAAATACGCCAGATACTGGCTGCTGGGGAGTCAGAAGGCCAATCCTCCCAATCCGGCGTGTAGGTACAGGAGATATTTGGCAGTCTGTTCTCTCTGCTTACCCCGCAAGGGATCTGGCGTGAAGATATATATGCATGTATGTAATTCTTAGTTTCTCACTTGTCTGATCTATCTAAGAATATCTTGTAGAAATTCAAACAACTGTTACTGAAATCGGCCCAGATAGGTAGACAGAGAAACGTTTTAAAAGCACCGATTTGTGTTTTGGTAATTCGTAATACGTAACATCACGCCTATAGGTCCTGAATAGGTAGGCAGAGGAGTGTAATAATGCACTCTCCACGTTTCACCACTTAAATTTGTTTAGTTTCACGTTTCTTAACCAGACGGCCAAGGGGTGGAACTCCCTGCCTGCGTCTGTGCTTCCAAATGCATACATATAACATACATATAACATAGGGTTCTTCAAAGCAAGGGTCAATAGGATTTCCTAGGCAGGCGAGTTTCGTCCGCTAATATAATGATAAAAAGCTATATATTTCCATTCGCGTCTCATTTGCATCCATCGCATCGTGAGTAACTGTGGTCGTTCTCATAGGAGAACCTACGTTGAGTGTAGAAGAAGTCTTGGTGCTTGCTGGTTGCCTCTTTAAGGGCCTCCATAGTGACGCAGTATGTTGCGTACTGGCTATCAGTTCGTACGCGGGGTCGGTTTCCGGTCGAATGGACATGCACGTTAAATTAAAATGTGTACACTATAAAATTGAAATGTCTTCTCTACGACTGCCTCATTGGGCGAGTGCATAGCGACAGCGACCACAACTGCAGATCGAGAAGCTCCGGGGTTCTTCTTGTTAGGAAATTTCTAATACTGGCTCGGAGTTTGGATTTGTGTCCGGTGTGTGGTAATAAGCTCACTTCTAATGCATGGTGGGACGTACAGCACCATAAGGGAAGCGTGAGAGTGTGCTGTATTTGTCTACCTATCTCTTCGGGGAAGTAGGAGCGTGATGTTATTTACTTTGTCAATAGGCTTCTGGTTACGTCCGTTGTCCTGGCAAAGATAGAGTAACTACTCGTATATGAACTATATCTTATTGTCTAATGACTGGACTCCCATTTGTGTGCATACAGCAAGATACACCCTGACCTCTGTATCTATAGGCACAAAGATGGTTCCATAACTTATCGTATATGATATGCACATACAATTATTACAAATACTGGAGGCATAGTAATATCTGAATCAATTTATTGTGCCTCTCTCTTCTATTTGCTCTTTGGTCGTCCAAACGCTTTATATGTACTGGGAGCTTTTAATATGACATAGAACACTTACGGCGCATCTACAATTACCATCAGGCGGGATTGTAGCTCACAGTTTATTGTGTTAAAAAAAACAATTCCGTTGTATGAGTATTTTTTCGTTGTTGTCAACAATGCTCTTGTATAAAGTAAAACGTTAGGTAATTAACAATTGTTTATTACGTGTTTATATAATATAATGTTAAAGCACTCGTCTCATGCGCAACGATTATTTCAAATAAGGAAAATTACGGATAACCTCGTTTCCGTAACTAATCTTCAACACCATAAAACTGTAATTCATGACACCCGTATTTTTCTCTGTACACTTAGTAAGTCATCATAATTATCAGAATCAGCCTATTCCCATCCACTGCTAGACATATGCCTTGCCAATAGCACGCCACTGAGTAATTTCGAATATTAGTGGAATATACAAAAGCAGTTATTGTGACCGCTTTGCTTCATGCCACAAACCAAACTTGGTTTTTATGCGTTTACTGTACCGGCGCCCCATGAGTTCATAACGTTATCAAGTGCAGCTACAAAAATAATCGGAATATGCTCTGGTTATAACTTCTAAGTGTGATATGTTCCAGTTCGTAGTGTCCTAGTGTTATAAATGTCCAGTCGTTTACTAATTGCCACACGCACTATAAGGTACGCGTGCACGCACAATACGCACATCGAGGTTCCCCAAATGTGAAAGTACATCCCGTACGCAGTCTGTGCGATAAGGGCCCGCGATACAGTGTGGCAATGTGTCGAGGTACAATCTCAAGTATTTATGATGTGTTCGAAATGATAAGTTGCCTTCCGTTGGGCAACAATTAGGTGCTCTGTAACGTAATCATTGTTTGTTATAGTGACAGTTGCGCCTGTAATTGGCTTCACTGTTGGTGACTTAGAAGATGAATAATTTGACATAATTTTACTAAAATTTTATTTTACTAAAAATGCTGCGTTTTATTTATCTCGTAGTTATAATAAGCTTGCCCTAAATTACTAAAAAAAATATTGGTACATTTCCCCACACGGACGTCTGAACCCAGAGTACGCTTGTAGAGGGCCTGTGCTATGGTAATCAAATCGACAAGTCCAATTTTTTTTTATTTTGTCGCGGTTTATGACTTTCATTCTCTCATCCAAGACAAATATTCATGTGACAAGCACGATGTGTGCGTTCTGTACTCGAGTGTATAATTAACTAATTGGGATTAGATTAGATAGTTAGATGGTCGAGAGTGAGTACAAAGATTTACATTTTACCGTTGATTACTTTTGCGTTATAAGGTATCACCAAAATGTTAATCTTCGGTTTTAAAACATAATACGCAGGAGTAGCTACCTCTTGCTATCTGCATGGATTGAACGCGTGACCCATTGCGACCACCGATACTAACTGCACGTGTTACGGATATGTTATGTACTTATCTATCAGTTATTCCTTACCGAGGTGTCATCATGTTCCCTTCGCTGCTCTACTGTAACTCAATCGGTGGCAGGTATTTGACAATACGTTCGTATATGACGATATGGTTTAATTTTATATATTGTATATTATGGGAGCGTACCATAATATACAATATATAAAATTAAACCATCCTGCTCAGATTTTCTAGTTGCAGCTGGAAGTATGGATAAGTACCGCGTGTATGGCAAACTTAACTGGTGAAACGTAGGAGTGTACCACACTTCTCTGCCTCCATGTTCGGGGATAACACGCGTGATGTTACCTTACGCCCTCTCTGGTCTATGAGTACTATGTTCGTCCGTCTAATACAAATTTCTACACAAGATGAGAATATTTGCTTACACTATTACGAGTACAATTATCTCCTCAGCGGCATAGGTATCGGTATTAGTCCGTAGCGATTGTAAAGCTCGATATAAAGATATTGTTTTACTGAAGCAATTTTAGCTAGTTCCGTATACAATTTATTGACGTGTTACGCAGTGTTAGGAATATTAAAATATTTAGTAACAAACCTTATCTTAACGATAAGAACAAAAAGTAAAGTGATATATGTTTTGTAACTCTGCGCAACTGATAATAATATTTGCGGCCAGTGTTAGTTTATATCATCTTTGTTCATCGCTGTTATCACCACCCTCATTAAGACACTGAACCAGTTGACTGCAGGGCATAGAGCACCCTTAGCGAGATCACTGCGCCCTGTCCTCGCATTCGAATACATCATCAGCATGTCTAACTGTATTGCTTTTGTACCAACCTCCACTGTACTGAGGAAGGGAATACTCAGGCAGTCTGCGACGCTAGCTCGTGCGGCTTGGCGGCGTGCGGCTTCACGCGCCTTACAGAACACAGGGAATTACGAGATATGGAGGTCTCCAAATAATGTTTATCTTCAGCGTATGAGTGATATATTAATATAAAAATGCACATTTTGTTGTAAAGAAATACGCGGTAATATCCGATCCAGGATGCCTGTAGGCTATCACTGTCTTATTGTCTGTTGTATAAATAAAATTCAGATTTCTGTCTATGATCTACATATTAAAAGTTTTTATTATTATGTAGGTATTTGAAATAATGTCTTTCTAAGGTCGTATAATTAACAAAACTGTGATATCATTTTACTTTGTTTGTCCCTGCGAGCTGGTCTCCGAAACGTTGAACCAATTTTTGATATAACTTTTATTGGAAAGTATAGTAAAAATTCGATAATTATTTAGGTTAAAAACAGAGAGAGGCGATAAATTACACAATGAAATAATATCCACTAGCAGTGCACAAGGCGAATGAAGTCGCGGGTAATTGTTAGTCTCATAAATAAGACCTGAGGATTAAACAGCGTATCGTTATCATAAGATTGACAGTAATAAAGCTGATAAAACGCGTGTTGAATGTATAGTTCATAGATTTTATTAATATTCTGTAGAGTATCGTTTATCACTTAGTGACAATATCTTTTTGTTGACTTGTCACTGGGACTCCATCGACAGAGCCCGGGGTTGTGAGTTCGAATGCGTTTTGTACCTCCGTATAAAATTGTCTATATTATCACATGTCTCATATACGGCATTTAAATTTACAAAACACTAAATCAATGTCAATAATAGCTTCGCGCAAGACCCGTGCACGTGCTACGAATACATATATACCGTATATTATGGATGTATAACTTGGTTTGTAAACAACATGTATCAATAAATAATGATATCCACGATTTATATATTAATTAGCCGCGTGGCTGTCTGCGCGCAGCGAGACGACACGTGCTGTGTTGCTCGTACTGAGTAATACATATTATTAAACGTCATTAACCATTAATAAACTTTGCGGACCTGTTCTATTGCTATATTATAGCACTCTACCGCCCGCGTGGGGCAGCGACAGCGGGCTGGACAATGGTTCCAACTCTTCCCACCCTGAAAGAACATTTATGTCCAGTTGATGTGATGCAGCAAATAGACCACGCTTCTTAAATTCGTTGTCTGTTTGTCCCTGGTATGTAGACTGGTCTTCGAAACAACTGGACCCTAATTGGTAATACCTTAATCCTTTGTTAGTAGTACTTTTAGGATAGTTATTGTAGCTAAAATTCAAGAGGCGACATACAAATTACGTTAGTCTGTTACCGTGCCTGTGTCGATGGTTAAAACGAGAATCTTAGGGAGTGAGTATAAAACATTTGCTACGTCCGTAGCATTGCGACCACAGCTATGTACCTATATTGTAATACTAGTACGTATCTTAGTTCTGGGTGGATAAACTAATTTTAATCGCCGTGGCCATTAACTTATGCGTCGCTTGTCTCTTCCGGAAACAGTTTGTTATGCGATTTGTGAGTGTTATCATACAAACCACAGACGGTAGTAAGGTTTTTGGATTTTAGTAGGTACATGGTGTTGTTTATATACTATCTAACATTTTGTGTTTGTTGGAAATTGACATAGGTGATGTTTTGTTGAATATTATTTTATTTAAATTTACATTAGGATAATAAATTATTGAATTTATATTCTTTAAATGTGGTTACATAATAAAATAATTGTAATTATTATTTTAGCGTATAAAGATATTATAAAATGACATATGGATGTATGAGAGTCTAAAATAAAGTTTCAAATATTTAAAATTTTTGCTGGTCGTGTTGATTGTAAGCGCGACTGTCGATCAAGAGGTCCTGGGTTCAAATCCCGGGTCGGCACTATTGGATTTTTGTAATTTAGATTTTCTAGTAATGGTTCAGAGTTTGAATTTGAGCTCTGTGTATGGCAATAGGTCATCACCTATTTTATAATGGGACGTAAACATAGAAGTGTAATACATTCCTCTGCCTGCTTGTTCGGCATTACAGGCGTGATGTTAAGTTTTGAAATAGTTAATTTGGAAAGAAAATAATATAAATCTGTAGGTACACTTGGTAAAATGTAAAACGATTTAAACCATCAATAGTTACCATACATAAAAACAAAATACTAGGGTTGAATTAATAATATATCACGCAAAATACACCTAATTTCCGAATTAAATGTATTTCCTGTTGAAAAATGAACATTAAAACCAATGAAATCATAAAAACAATGTTTTCAACGACGTAGCGTAAAAACTATGCTCCAGGGTTGGGCAGAGGGGATTGGAACTTATTGAAAAATAATTGAACTAAATGAGCCGCCGAATGATACGAGCAATCCAAAATTACAATGGAAGTAAGCTTATATTATTATTATTATTATATAAATAACGAAGATATCAACTACACAATGACTACGGTTGAGATCACAATATTTAAACTCAATTCAAATTTAAATTTCATTTCACAAAAGAAATTTAGTTATTAAGTAAACGTTCCAAAACAGGAGGAAGTGAAAAATTTATTGAATGTATATTATTAAAAAAATGTTATGTTCAACGACAATCCCCTTTAAATTTTTTAAGTCGGTTTGATACTTTTTACTACATTTATTATATTTAAACGGTTTCTTCCATCTTTTTCACGGATACGTAACTCAGTTACATATACCTGTCTCTCTCGTTCTCGTACCAACATACTGTCGGGTTAATGGCCGCTATCAAGTTCACGGCGAGATCGTAATTCTGTTGTTTGGCAGGGCGAACGGAAATATTTATATGTTTTTTCTTTACGATTATCTTTACAGGATTTTTCTGATGCATAATTGTTTTAATTTATATTTGTATTATAGATCATACTGTCATCATTATCAACAACCCGTTTCTCATTCCACCGTGGGACACGGGACACGGGTCTCCTCTTAGGTACATATCTGTATTTTTATCAACCTACTCACGGGTATGTACATAGATAGTTTTAGACCGAAACAGAAAAGAAATACTCTTGCTTATCTCTTAAATATTCTTCCTTGTTGGAAATCGAACCTACGACCTCTGCTTTCAGCTCAGCAGGGAAGATCCATAACCACTACAACCACAAGCCAATGGGACTAATTCTTAAGTCGTTTTATGGCCCACAATTTTCACTTTATTAAATATTTCGTTCGTTCGTCGTTTCAGCCATTAAATGTTTCTGTCGTCTGACGTCAATTATTATCCAGCGAGATAAACTAATATTGTAATCGGCGACAAACATTATACAAACATTTCTATCAGTTTCCAGATGAAATCATAAGTGTTTTTACGGAACATTCGTAACTGTATGGCATTCTTTGACTGTTATATAATTTCATATAATAGCTTTGATATTGTCCATTGTATGTTTGTTCCTAGATCAGATCCTATACAGTTGAGGTAGAGAGCACCGAATGTCATTACTCGTTTATATAACTACAGTTAACCAAGACTTATCGCTAGATATGTGTCTGTAGCGACACATAAAACTTATCAAATATTGGATATTAATAGATATTGGTACTGCACTGACTACTCCTCAGGAAGGTGAGGTGGGGGCGCAGGGCTTCCCTGACGGGTTAGGCAAGGGAGTGTACTTCTACTGTTCATCAGTTATGTTATAGGCTAGTGCGTATGGATAGTTCCCTACACATCTCTACACAGGGCAAAGATTTAGACTACAAGCTACGTAACCGGGAATTTCAAGCTAGAACGTAACATCAACTTAACGTTGAAGTTAGAACTTAACGCTCTAACTTGAAACTTCAAGTTAGAGAACCCTAATGATGTCTCTTAGTTGTCGCGCTTGTAAGGATTCGAGCAACGAACCGGTATACCTACTTGTAAGATAGAGATGTCGCAACACTAACATATTAGGATTTCAACAGACACGATTAACGAAATTTTACTGATAACCTTGACTGGGGAAATATTGACTGGAAATGATAATTTAAACCTGTTGTTGGCTCAGAGTCAATACGGTCGCCTACATAATAGATTTGTCTTCAGGCAGTTGAAATAACATACCACAGAGAGGTTCTTTACACGTAACACAGTGGGGCGCAGTAGGAACGAAAATCATTAAGTTTATGTTCTTTTCATGGTTTTTTCTAGATGCTATTGCTAGCCAATCCACCAGCTACACAGGCAATTAAATACAATATAATTAAATAAAAATAAAACTAAACACATAATAACCTTAATTGCATTAATGCAATAATAGATACATTTGCGTTTATTTACTTTCCACAGTGGGATATTATAATTATAAAAATACCTATTTCACGTATTGTGAATGAGCAAATGTGTGTGTGTGAGTATGTTTTGCAAACGTGCGCGTGTGTGGACACCATGTCTTTCCAACAATCGTGTTTTTTATATAAAGCTTGATCCAGTGGTTGATGATTGTGTGCCGGGTCGCAAGTCGGGAGTTTGTTCCCAGCGGGCACTAACACTCGTCCGATAAGCATTAAACGTAATTCATACACATGATTAGCGGTAATGAATCTGATTGTGAGTGCATTATTGTGTCACCTTCATTATCCTCAGCCCAAGTCTACTGCAGGACAAAGGCCTCGTCCACGGTGTGGCGTGGGATCTCTGCGGGATTCATGCGGATTGGGGGTCGCAGGGCACGGCTTCTCGCACCGCTTACGCTGTTATCTAAACGCGGCCAAAACGTTTAGTAACATATTTAGGACATAATGAACAGTTTTTGGTAAATAATAACTAATTGTCAATGTGTGTGTGTGCGTGAGCTGTGTCGTGTATGGGTGTGTGTGTGTGTGCGTGCGCGGGTGTGTATTTATGCGCGTATGGGTATTTATGATTGTGTGTACCAATTTGTGTGTACATGTTATATTAATGTTGTATTAGATAATGCAAATTTAGGTAGATCCGTGCAGTATTTTAAAATAAAATTAAAATAATATAAAAATACATTTAAATAGAAAATGTCTAAGCTTGAGTAATTATATAATTGTTATTAACGGTGGGCGCGTTGATATACTATACGCAGCTGACGCGCTTGTCCTACATGCATCGCTCTCGTCACGCCCGCACGCCTGTGTCGCGTTTTACTGATTATTTACTTGACTGTTTAGATACACGAGTATGTAAGTCGCACTAGGCATGGGATAATAATGACATTGCTAATAAGCACATGATGTTGTTTGTTTGCACAACAGGTCCGCGATGCCCACTGACCAGTAGCTCACGTTTGGGATGACAATTGAAGGCATCAGCGGTGCGGTGCCGGTGAGCCAGCGACATGGATCCACAAGAGTTAGTGCCGTTAGAAGGTATGCCATGTTTCTCTAAGAACACTAGTCGAATTTATTCCTTTTCGAAATATAGTTAAGCAGTTATTACCAGAAGGAGAGTTTTACGAATAGAGTAGTTTTGCGAATGAGACTTATTAGATTAGCAGAGTTATTAATTATAATCTGAACAGTTATTACTTTTATAATTCATTTAATTAATTATTGACTAGTACAAACAGAACGGAAACAAGAAAAAAATAAAATAGACGGTTTTCACTAAGATCACCACATATTGCATGACGGGATGTAAAGGTAAGTGGTGTGACGTGGGAGTGCACTAGACTCCTCTGCCTATCTCCTCAGGGATTACAAGCGTGATGACACATTCGATGGCTTCCAGTACACACACGGCTAGCAGATGTTATAACATGCAGTGGTATAACATGTTAGTATAATAAGTTTTGTAATTAATCAGCAGGGTTGCAGGCCTCCAGCAGGGCTCGCTCCACGCGCCAGGTCAGCCACGTCGCCGCCCGGGTCTGCTACCAGGGCCCCGTGAGACTGTGCCGTCTGTTAGCGCTCATGATTGTTCTGCCCAGTCTATTCATTTTCATTCCCTTGTACATGAGGTGAGTTGGTGTGTGCTCAATTTATACGGAAAACTACATATTAAAACATGTCCCGTGGGTAACGGTTGAGCGACAGATGTGAAAAGTGAATGTGATTATACATATTTCATATGTTGGATTTCAAATGGATAAATCCAGTAAGTTGTTGGCTTGATTGCAACAAATAGGATTTAAGTAGAATAAGTGAGTCGTTCATTAATTTAGATTAAGTAAGATCGTATTGAGTGGTCGGCTGGTAGGAAACGTTCGTTGGCCCGAGGATCTTTTCATTTTCCTCCGTGTTTATTCTTCTTTTCATTATATCTGTAAAATATTAAGTCAGGTTACGATTTATTCGTTGTTATGTTGAGGTTTTTGGCGTTAAACTCTTATAATATAATATTGAATAAACAGCTTTTGTAGATGGCAATAGTGTTTGTCACTTATTCGTAATATATGTAGTTTTGAATATATATAATAAACAAATTTAAATCAGCAAAACATAAATAATTAGTCGTGATTTGGTCATCCATAGGCGAAGTTCTGTATATATGAATATTTAATTATTATAAGATTTGAACACATTAGGAAACGAGTCTTATTTAGTGAAGTACATAATGTACTGTTTGTTTCAGGTACCGCGTGTTCTCCGGGCAGATGTATCCGATGAGCATGACGGACATGAGACTCATCGACGGTAAGATCTCGCCGATATGGTGCCAGGTGTGTACTGCGACGCATATTGTCTCATTTCACTGCATAGGAACGTAGATGTAATTCAGTTACAAAAAACAAGTAAAGCGTTAGTTAGTATTAACATCGTCCCATAAAGCAGTAGTAGCGTTTTAAAATAAATAATATAATACATATAGCTACAAAGTATCAGAAGTATATTAACAAAACTTGACAAGAATAATAACAAATAATAAGATGCGAAAATGCGGGAGGGCGGCATCCCACGGGGGTGTCCAGTTATCTCGCACGGGTTATACCTTACTCTGCTAATGTAGGCTAGGATATATCGGATAACAATTCAGTACTTCCAAATATCGTAAAGGAAAACATTGTTTGTGTTGTCTCCATAGTGACAGGTATCACAAGGACTTCAGAACATATCAAACAGGACGGTTAAAATAAACAAGAATGAATATACATATTCACTATCATACACTCATAAGCTCCTCGGAGAATAAATAAATAATTGTGTATATAAGACGGACCATAAACGAGTAATTTCAAACTTTATTGTTTTATCTCGTTCCACGTACGCTGCGGTACAAACTATTCAAGATGTAGATATAGCAAATGATGGATATAGATAGATAGATCTAGACATTCTAGACGACAGCGTTATCGGCGGGCTGGCCCGGCACTGGGCCAGTCAAGTCGCGGTTTGTATGTGACGCAGAAATACAAAAAAATATATATTCTTAAATAAATAGAGTACCTCAATTGCAGAACTTTGTGCATAAGGTACTTTAACAATCCGTATTATTATCGTAATTATTATGTAGAACTTTGGCCTCACGATTATTTTCTTCTTTGAAAAAGCGTATCATATTAGACCATAATTAAATAAACGATGCTTCATAATCGCGCTGAATTGAATCATGAAAATTCAAGTAGTAAATAACAACAGCACGCCTGTATATTGCCGAAGAGGTGGGCAGAGGAGTGTAGTACTGTTACTCTTCACCAGCAATAAGTCCCGCGAATTGGGGGAGGGCTTATTTACACGACACAAATCTAAACTCCCAGCTTAGACAATATATAAATTGAAGTATTTATGAAATAACGAACACATTAACAAATTAAATATATATACATACACGTGTCTTGACAGTTTTTATCTACTTTCGCACGTTTAATGTTACCTAAAAACTAAGTACGCAAAAAATATTATCTTGATTCGTATGTTAACATGGCATATTCTCTCGGGGCTTAGTAAAATGTCACACGCCTTGCAAATTTTATATGGCATATTATACATATTTGATGTAAAATTTCCTAAGCCTCCCTAATCTTTGTTATCAGCGAGCAAATAAAAATTTGCAAAGAAAATATTTCAGTTTTGTTTTTACATCTTGTTTATATAAAACTTTGTTACTAGAAACGTAGAAAAATACTTTTATCAATATGTTGAAGTTCGACAATTTTCTGTAGATTGAAAAATTAATTTGCCTTGTATCCTTTAAAGTTGAATACTTCGAGTACTTACATAATTCAATAGACCTTCTCTTAAACGACTATTTTTAAAATGAATAAGTTCCATACATCACTTTAGCTATTTTAAAAACTACCCATTCCAGTTACTCAACTTGTAATTCTTTGTTTCCAGCGTCAAGTGGTAAAATCTAATACGACGTTCAACGCGTTCGTGGTGCCCGGCCCACCTGAACTGGACCAGGAGTTGGTGCCGGTGTCAATGACCAGGCAGTTGGAACTGCAGGACGACATGAAGGAGTACTGGGGCTTCTACTTGCTGAAGGGCTCTACTGTCACTGTGTCGGCTTGCGTCAGGTTCGTAGACAGAAGCACGCCCATCAAATGTCTACGCTGTCCACACCAATGTAAATGCGAAAGTTTGTTTGCCTCGAGGGTCGAGTAGCAGCAAAAGTTGATTCAATATCCGGGTCGGGTACTATTGGTTTTCTCGTAACCTATATTTTGTAACTGAATTTTCTAGTAGTGGCTTAGAGTCGAGATTTGTACCCAGTGTACATAAAGTAGTATACTATACTTGTTTGCCTCCATCTTCGGCGACCACAGGTGTGATGTTACGTTTTCAAAGTATAGTATATATTTATTATTGTTATGCAGATGGCCTGGTGCATCTCTTATCATGATCAAGGGGTACAAGCACCTACAAGAATGTGCTTATATTGGCGATGACTCATCGGAAGAGCTGGACGAACTTAAAGAAGCTTATGAACTTGGGTACTTACCCGAAACATTCTTCCTCGAGAAAGAGCAGAAGTTGAGAAAAGAAGATGGCAAAGCGAATAGACCTGGTAATATTAAGGAACAATATTATTTAAATAATCTTCTGAAACCTTAGTAGTTTTTATAAAGCTTAAAAACAATGCGTCTTTCAAATGTACTACATATTTGTTTAATTATACTGTGCATTTGATAATAGTATTTTGATAAATGTGAATAAGGATACAAATATTTGTATGTAAGGCTACTATTTGTAGAAGAATGTCAGTCAGTGCAGTGCACTGCATAAATATGTGCATTCATTGATTAACATTGTACATTGTCTCAATATGCTTCTAAAGCATTTCTAGCAGTAGTAGTGGCCAGTCTTTAGTGGTAGGTTATGTTTGTAGCCCGACATTTAAATATTGCTAAAAAATATTGTTATGAAAAGGTCACTTCCGCTGACCTTTCCTTTGACTCTATTTATTCAGATAGTACCTTTACGAAACATCACACATGTTCAAAATATTACAGAAACTATGAAGCGTCACAAAGCAGGAGTTAGTTTCCATGATCCGAACCAGACTACAAACGTTACGTCTCCAGATACGGTGCCTGCTGTCGACGTCACGGACCATGATCCTAAGGTTGAGTTACTTTGGTCTCTGTTTCATTGTTCTTCTATAGTTTTTTTTACTTTCTATTTAATGGAAACATTTCAAATTATTCTGTCAATATTTCTCTATCAATATTTGCGGTAATCTACATCGGCCTTATCTTGAGCGTTTCGTTATACGTTTTACTTCGGTATTGTTTAAAACAAGTTTAATTATGTTTTATCATGTTTAATTACACCACGTTCTCTAAGGAATGCGAGGTCTGCCATTTCGTCCTTGGCCAACGTGACAGACTATAAAAAATATAGCCTTAACCGTTCTCTGTCTGCGAGGAGATTCATGTTCTATGGTAGAACGAAAAATGTATTAATGTTGAAGTAGATGACTTACAGGTTGAAATGTCGTGACTACCTAAAAACCAAATATTTGGAGTTCTAACTCTATTTTTTTAACCCATAGGAACTCCGTGAAATCTTAGAACGTCTGCACGCCATTCGTCAAGCTGCAAAGACCGAAGCTCTTAAACATTACCATATACCTTCCCACCTGATGCAAGTACCCGAGTTGCATCGTTATCGGGATACGAATGTCGACAGAGATGAAAGAAGATGGCTGTCCTTCAAAGGTTCGATTTATTTACATGAACAGCGATCAGTTCACAACTAACCCAAATTCCATTTGTAGAGGTAGAACTTAAAAATGTATTTTACCTCTCATATACGAGTTTTGACATGAGGGATGTTCTAGATGTTTTGAAATTATCCATAATTTGAATAAGCTCAATATGGTTTACAAACCAGACTATCAGCAGTCAGTACGAGTAATCCTAATCGAAACAAAAAGCATACTGTAAGCAATACGAGTAAATATTTAAACTAGGACGATAAAGTCACTTGTTGAGGCAATGCCCTGTTCTTGAGTGTCTCTCATATAGTAGATACTCATAAAATAGCTGCTAGAAGCTTAGTGAAAACAATGTTATCAAGGATCTAATATTAATTTCAGATATAGACGGGAACAACGGCACGCAGACTAAAGGCACAGCGACAACGAGAACATTTAGACAAAATATATTTCCCAGATGGAGAGTACGAAACGTTACCGAGGCAACTGTTAGTGTGAATATTGTTGATGATAATAGTAATAATAGCAAAGGCCCAGATAAAATAGTCGTAGACGATAAAGTTGATAAAGCAGCGGCCGCAAGCGTGGAAAATTACAAGATGGCACACATAAAATTAAATGGCAACGACGCTGCGGATAAGTTAAAGGTAGGCGAAATTAAATAAATTGAAGCGGATACGAGCCTTCTGTCTGTCGCTCGGAAATGCTTTGTACTAATAACTGGTGATGCGTTCATAATCTTGGAGCGCCGACGCATTGCAAACGATCTGATTTATTATGATAATAAATATTTATTCCGATAAATAAGCGCGTGTAAAAGTCTTACTATTTAATATTGTGTCAGACATTTGACTAACTGTGTGGTGCCGTAACGGTCTAAGATTTACTATAACGGCGAAGACTAAATCGCGCGAATGGCTGCGTATCTTAGAATTCTCTGAAATAACTCCAAGATGTGAAATTATAACCCCGAATTTGGTCAGCTTTGCTGACTATGGCTTTTACCTGTCTTATTTTAAGCGCAGACTAGGAATGAGATAATAGGAATGCGATCATCTTTATCAGCCTATTGCCAGC
>DWTO01001626.1:0-15738 GCA_018244755.1 Jemadia pseudognetus
TAATTTTATTTAGGAAACGAACAATACAATAAATTAATAACAAAACAATAAAATCAGCACACACATCATTAAAGTTTCCACTAATATGGATATAATATAGAATAATATGATATAGAATAACATTCCATTTAAGTCCAGTTATAGGTAAAAAATCCAATAAAAAAACAATCACAAATATATATTGCAACAGTATTCGTGGCTTTGCTACGCACCACGATTTTAATACTAGATATAATACATTTAGTTAATGTAATGATTATTGTTCTAAATATAACGGCTGAATAACTTGTTAATGCAACAAAAATCTAATGTAACAAATATTCACTCCTACGTGTTCCATTCCTCGTATATTTATCTTGCAAGTACGGTACTACATCAATCAAATGTCGCGCGTTGCGACTACGGAACAACATTCACACGTGAACGCATAAACTGTTATACATAAAATAAGCGCTGTACACTAAACTTTCCGGTACGCGGGTCTCAAAAAGATTTTGCGACAGTGCAGAAACTCACTTCAATCACGACGGGGAGACAGGGGAGAGAGGGACACTTAGTTTGTCGCGATATCGCTCATAAGAGCGTGCTATCTCGCCCACGCCGCCTCCCTATTCACCCAAAATAGTACCTCAAGGAGTTCGGTAATGAGTTGGCTAGTAGGCGCCAGTTACTAACTACTACAAGTCGTTTTTAACGGCGCCATTTTAAAAACACGCTTCTATACACCGAGCCAAGAGGAACCATTCAGCACGAACGCGGCCTTAAAACACCCGGGAACTAAGAATAGATGACTAGAACGCATGACATTAGTGAAGTTTTAAATCTACCTTTTTCATTACATATTATGTGAGGGTTATATTATAAAGGTAACTGTGAAATAGTATTAAAAAGTACCAAATTATTATTGTGCCCGTAGTTGTAAAAAACGTAAAATAAATATATTAAATACAAGTCAGTGAGCGCACATCAGAAAACATTTTAAAACCGTTGACTATGAGGCCGCTTGCTAGTATTATTTTTTCACTTTAGTAAAATTTCCGTAGTACATTTAAAATATCGCTACACATTCAAATTTGTATGGAATATTTGAAATTTCAATAGCGTATGAAAACCACTGAAGCGAATAATCAACGTTTTCAGCCGTTCTAAATCGGATGATGAGATTGTACTGAACAGTATCAAACTAAGCATCAAAACGCAGCTTTGTGGAATACTTGACATAAGCCGTTTTTACTTTTTGTACCTCGTTAGGACTGTTGGACTTTTCAACGCGTATTACTTTTTAATATTTACATCATTAATAATCCTTTTATTATATTCCATTGTTGGAACATGGGTCTCCTTTCAGAATGAGAGGCTTAAAGCCATCCACCACGCTGGCTCGTTCGCAAACTTTGACAGAATTTTAGAGACTTGTAAGGTGTGCGGCTTTCTTCTAAAAATTTTTCTTGCACCTTTAAAAAAATCACGGATAAACTGTCCACACACATAACATCAAGTGGTGAACATCAAGATGGGGGCCCGGCGCCGTCAGAGTGGGAAGCTCGATTCTAAATCTGCTTTTTAGCTGACTGATTTTTATTGTAAAAGACGATCATTGATGCGACGAGAACTTATCACGTGTCCACATTTATACGATTCATAATTTCCATAAATTTTCAACAAATTCAAAACATGCAAGTCGTTATTGTGTTAGGACAATAAATCCCTTTCCTAATATTCTCAAATTTCTGTAATTGTAGGGAAGTGACAGTACCAAATGTCAATTGTCAAAAGGCTCGTAACTTTCCACAAGCGAAAAGGTATTTACATAACAAGCGGGTGAATCACAATATCTGTAAAGTCCCATAGATTAGATAACATTCCATGTTCCCCGGATAAAATTTCGAATCAACAAAAATAAAAACGTGATCTGTATTTTTTGATTTAAACTTTATTAAGTCTCAACATTTATTTTGCAATTTAAAATTCATTGCTCAATTTTTTTCCTAATAATGATGACAATACTACAATGAACAACTGCACACATAATCCACTTTTCCATTATACGTATATCTACATATTTTATATGGCCAAATTATGTACAAATACCGATCAAATCATAGTATACTGCCAGTTCTTATTAAATATTGCTCAGGACATCGTGGAAGGACCAACTGAACGTCTTTATTTCCATCGGAGCCCTCTGTGTTCCGAGTCAAGGTAAATTTACATTACAAACGAGTTGAAAGCAAAGACGGAGTAAAGCCTTCGATATTAATTTGTCCCGGTTCCCTATTCAAATATCTACGCCACGATATTATATACGGAGGTGACGTAATTGTGTAATGTATAGTGTATTGACGGTATAGGATTACCTGTTATGAAATCTGTAATCATTTGATTTGTAACATCAAAGGTAGGTATTATATTAATTTTCCATCATTAAGCATAAGTTAATTCACGTATGTCGTAACGGAAGGGGCCGACAAGTTTCAAGTACATACCCGTAAGTATATATATACCAGAAACTAGGCATATGTACAATCATGTAACATTTAACAGTAAAACATTTAGCATATTATTTATGTATAATAGATGAGATAATATTGCAATATTGTTTTATATTATTATCAATTGTACGTCTAGTGTAGGACCCCAGTGTAAATAATAAATTAAGCTACAATTGTAAGCAATACATAACGCATAGAGAAACATTGAGACTCGTAAGAAGTTATATTGTAGAAGACGCAGAGAACATAATGTACAAGTAGTAGACGGTATACATAGAAGATGGTGATTTTAAGTAGAACGTTCTATTGGCAATCTCTGTTGTTAATTTATCCGTTAACGATTATCACCTAGCAACGAGAAGGAATCGGCGTCAGGCGAGGTTGTATGAAATAAATAAACTACATACTTACAACATACGTAACATCACGCCTGTTATCCTCGAAGAGGTAGGCAGAGGAGTGTAGTATCCTCCCACATTTCACCCGTTACGTTTTACATACTTACAAACTAATTTTATTGCATTTCCACGAGGTATAAAACAATATACCTTAACCTAATTAGTCCTTGTTAGTCTACAACTAAAATGTAACAATATCAAGGTTGTGTTAGAACCGAAAATGCAGTTATTAACACTTAATTTCCCTACATTTAAAAAGTGGCTATAAACGGACGATACTAGAACCGAGAATACGACATACCCAAAGTGGGAGCATCGCGCGACACATCATTTCTCGAAATCCTAGTATAGTGATCAAATTACTATGTCAAGGATTTTTAGAAATTCTGACTGTATGTAATAAACGCAACCAAAAAACCTGTATTGTTTACTTTTATCGTTAAAAAAACGCGCTTAAAATAACTTTAATGAAATTCCACTAACTTGCCCATTACGTATTTTTATAATATTATCTTGCCACATCATTGTCTTATGGATAGGACAATCATATGATTTACGTGATGATTTCCGAGTCGAAAAATCGATGTACTTATATTCGTGACCTGATTCTATGCTCAAATCTGCTTTGAACCATCGTTTCACTTCTTTTAACCGTTCGTTATTAGTGCAAAACGGTAAAACGTGCTTCTTAAGTATTTTACGAAATTTTGATGCGACTATAAATTATCAAACCATTTTTACATCGTACTTGCATTTAGGTATAATTCGAGTTTTACCGATTTAGAGGAGGATATTCCAGAATAACCCCCGCACAAAAGCCGGTAAACCTCGGACGAAAATAAGACAAGCGCATATTTTCCGGTACATCGTGTTCTCGTGTAAAACAGGTACGCGGGCGGTGGCGTGACAAAAAACCGGGAGAATTCTTCATCTGCGAGTGACAGCGTGCGGTGACTAATTAGTCAAGTCTACGTTATTTTTTAATACGTGCCCCAAACCTAGAAACGTTTTTGTAGCTTATGTACCCAGCACTCGTTTATTTTTTGTTGATTCCAACTCCTGTTTGCCCAAACATGGACTCACCTTCTATAAGACTAATTGCAAAGAATATTACACATCGTAAAATGAACTAAAAGTCTGCATAGATAAATCACAACATGATTAAATGTAGTATGTGATAAATTAAAATAGAATGGAATATAACATCTATATTTCATCAGTAAAACAAAGATTAACTTATAATTATCACAATACGAATAAGAAAAAAGAGATCTAATCTCTATTGAAAGGGTTGACATTCCGTCTTACCGCGTACAGATGGAACATGACCCACGACTACTGCCAAAAGAACGAGTTTCAGCTCGCTGGCATAATTCAGAAGGAAAAAATGTCACAATGCAAAGTTAGTACTTACGTCATTCTTAAAATTATAAAGCGTTCGAGTTTAAAAAACAAGGAGTCTGCAAACTTTTATTTTATCGCGGCAGTGCGTTCAAGTAGCGACCTTATCGTGACGGCTAAGTTTGGGGCGTTCAACAATTTCTTTCCTAACTCCAAAGATCGACTTTCTTTTGTAGGAAATAATATGAAACATGATATGAATTGAAAAAGTTCACGGCAAAGAATCTTGGGACATCGAACGCAAATCTTGTTATTGTAAACAAGAGCTTCCTCTCGAAAGGGGTTATGATAACAAAGCCTTATAAATTGAGCCAACCGATTTCTAAAATAATAACTTAAAAAATAATCTTCGTTAACACTGGGAAGTCTAAATTTTGAGTTTAGTTTGTGTCTCTCATTGTATTCAGACAATATAATTATATTACATGAAATAAAATTATTACCAAGAATATTATTTTTAAACTTGTATTGATATACATTGTATATCAAAAATATCAAAGCACGTCCTATTCTTTTAAGACTTTTAGATACAGAGAAATGTGTTTTTGGTAACATTCAAATACAAAATTAAAAACCTGGGATTAACAATTAACGAAATCACATACGTAATAGGAAGGCGCTCGTACGACGGAATTGAAGAAAATATTTATAGGATGGGAAATTCAAATGTATTCGAGTGGGTACGTAAACGCGTATCGTGGGGCAAGATCGGCGGCAACAAATTGCGGTTGGGCAAGATAAAAAAAGGTCGGTCCGTCATTTTGCTAAACGAGCAGGGAACCGAGAACACCGAACGGTAGTCGCGTCGCCCGTCGCTCGGGGAGCGGCGGGTACGTAGCAACGCGCCGTTCCACTTCGAAAACGTCTCAGAAAACTGATACTGCTGTCAATTTTATTCAGGTTGATTTTAATTTATTGCTCCGCCGTCGACGTCGTCGTCTACAAAAAATCTACTTACCGCAAACGTGGAATTCGATTTCACCAGACGGATGAATGTCGAGTGAGATCCAATTTGACTGCCTGCATTTATTTCCACGGCCAGCTATGGAATATTTATATAAAAATAATGCAAAAGATCATGTTTACTTCAATTTTACTGCGTTCTTAAATTCGGGTTCAATCTCATGAGCGCGACTACCGTTGACATAATCCTTAACAGCGATATGAACTGACAACTCATTCGTAGCAACTCTAAATTTGATTAACAATATTTATAAGGCTCGATAACGCTCTGTACAAGGATTAAACTGTGTTCAATGGCCAATTTAAACGCAAAAAGCACAGTCATAAAAAACCGATATAACATATTAAACACATATATGAACAAAACAGATTTCAGGTAGAAAATCTAAATTCGATTCTTATTTACAAAAATTCAATAGCACCACACCCAGGATCCGAACTCCAAAAACCTCTCGATCATCTACTTAAATCATAATATTAAACAAGATATTTATTCAAGGCACTCAATCTTACTATCTGCTACCCTTATAAATAAATGTCCGCTGATCGTTAAGAGCGTGACTCGATATAAAATCGCTTTTATTTATTGTGATTATAATTTTCTTAAAAGCTCCTATCATGCAACGACATCGGGTAACGAGCTATCCGAGAAAATAACTTGCATGCTATAAGAGACAAATTGCATTATAAGAAAAGCTTTTTCATATTCATTATCCGAGATAGAAAAGTGAATTGGTTTTTGAAATGATAGCAGTTGCCGCTCATAATGATTCTCATACCGAGATGGAGTAAGAGAGAGAGAATATAAGCAAAGACTTTAACACTTCTCGTGACGCCTAAGTATGCTTATATGACATTGTAACAGGGCTAAGGTATAGTGTATAGGACACCAGATGTTTTGCAAATTAAATAAATGTGGGTTTACATTATAGACGTGTAAAATGTATCATCATCATTATACTTGTTATCATCATTTCGGACCCCTAATGTCAATTGCTGGACAACCACACCACAACCACACACTACAACCACTCACCACAACCACACACCACAAGCAAACCACACCACAACCACACACACACCACAACGGGCCGCTCTTCTTTGGATGCCCTAAATCTCAATATATTTCCAGTGAACTCCAATACAATATTATTTTACCCGTAAATATGCCCAGACCAAACTGAAATAGACAAGGAATATAATACCCGTTACTGCGATATGAAATTATTGTGCAGTGAGCGTGAAAATTATTATTTCGAATGCAATCACTGTATTGGTTGCATTCGAACAGATGCAGTGCTATAGTCTAGCCTTCCGTACGTTATGATACAGTGGATTAAATATTTCCTGTATAAATATAAGAATAATTAGAATTGTTCTTATACAGGCCCGTCGGGGCAGCGGTTGTTGAACCTGTGTGTTGCGCCGAGGGTGGTGGGTTCGATTACATCGGGAATATGTATTTGTGTTAATGAGCCCAAGTATTTGTTCTGTATTTGTATGTAAAAAATAAGTATATAAGTGTGTATTTTTATGTATGTGTGTAGTTTATCAGTCGTCTTGTTATAATAACATAAGCTCTTGATGGAAGTTGAGGATGTTTAATTTGAGATCAGATGTCTTTTTGTGGAGGTGGCCCAAGATATATATATTTATTTATTTACTTAAATAGGTACATAACTTTTCAAATGTAAATTCAATTGTCCATAATTCTAAGACAATTTATACAATTGTTCGTGTACGTACAGAATTGTAGAACAATAAGAGCAATTCTCAATAAATATAAGCAAGTTCTACAACTTTGCATCTCGGACCGCAAGGTATGCGAAATAACATACAAGCATCATATAACGTATATAACGTGTATAACGAATTACGCATCTTATCTTTATCATAAAGACCATGCGTATCCATATGAATAATTTGGCCATTCGACCGACGCGTTGTGGCATCATGATAAAACAGAATACAATGTTGCTTGTACGAACGAATGTTGATGTAGGCCACATAGGGGCAGATGTGCGTGACTGAACAATAGACAAACACATATTGACTTACAGGTTTATTCATTTAGAACAGACGTTGATTAAAGGGGATGCAAATGACTGACTGGCAAATGTATGGATTTTCAGGTCTAGTCGCTTCAACCGGATGTTGATAACGGTTGACGTAAATGACAAAGTGTGTCAATAGCTAGCGTATGAAGCGTATATGTGACTGAGCGTATATTATTTATTCAACTGGCCCGGTGTTTTTCCGTGGGTATTGTGACAAAATATTTTTACAGTTTGAACTTATGTCTCTTCGTATTATAGAACACGATACGACGCGCGCCGGTATAGAATGATGCGTTCGAGCTACGAGCTAACGTTTTTCCGTACCGACACCAGTGTGAACATAGGCACATATCGCCGCGCTATGGAAAGAGACAAAAAAACTGGTGTGAACTAGGCTCGCGCTATAGAAACAGATATGTCAATCAACGTCAGTGTCAAAAAATACAGATGCAATATATTTTTGGTTTGTATTATTTTTTAGAGTAAATTAATGACTTTGCCGCGTTTTATTTATATAAATTGACATAGCAAAGTTATAACTTTTTCCAAATTGAAACGAGTGGAGCATATTCTCACGCAATTCTTCATTGTAAGTGGATAGCAGTTAGTAGCAAGTTCCCATACCTCGGAACAATCGCAAGTCTCGTCGAGGGATTTAAAACCAGTTTAAAAACTTCCACCAGAGTTTTTGCCGTTAACTCTTATCTATCCGATTTACTTTGGAGCAGCGTGGTAGAGGATGCAAAGGACATCCTAAAGTCACAGGAGGGCCGTACCTGGCTACTGGGTATATGTAACATGTAATTAGATTGCTAATTTTTGGATACATACTTTAAGATTAACTTAGAAAATTATTAGTGTAAGCTTAATCTCATGACATAAGCCAAATAATGACGCAAATAACTTCACGTATGTAATTATCATTATCACCAACCCTTTCAAGTTTCTGGGGATATAATATGTTATTCTGACTAAAACGCGGACGGAGACGCGGGCGCGAACTTGTATAATAAGGGCAGATATTGGTAAATAAATGACAAACGGATACTCAGTGTCAGTAAATCAGCGCTTGTTACAGAGGAGGCGCAGTGGGCAGCGTCGCCGCGTTGACAGGGAACCGAATTTACAGCCACAATAAAAGTATCGGCTGTTATTGTCGCGGACACAATACTCGCGGACAGCGGTAATTACGAGCTCGAACTATTTATTTAAATGTCATTTTCATCACAATCATACACTGTTTTATTAAGACTTTCTTCTAAATAAGGAGTAGGTACGGTTAATAAAGCAATTCACCCTCTCATCTGTAATTGCAAAGTGCTCAAACTTTGGTCTAAAATGCATTTTGACTCCATTATTTTATGATGATATTTTTCTAAGCAATAAAGTGAGTTAATAAAACAAGATACACATAGTGGACGAGTATTTTTATTGAACATTATGAAGATTAGACTAAAAGTAGCCGTTTTTTCCGACCAGTTAATAACTAAAATTATATCTATTTCATAAAAGACACCGTCGAGAATTTTTCTAAGGCGTGTAAAGTTTGCCAAGGCTTATTTGGCCGGCGTGGCAACGTGGGACCTGTGACCTGTGTCTGGGTCTGTGTGTCTGTGGGAGTAGGAATATTGTGATTATCTGCCTAACACTTTGAGAAAATTCAAGCATGATGTTACACTCACTCTTCAGTTTTGAATTTTGCAAACGGCTCCTGTGCTTCTTACGCCAACTACAATATCAACACAATAAGGCATATAATGAAATAAGCAATTTTGAATAAGTGATTGTTTCCAAAGTTCCACTGAAGCAGCACCACGTCCGCGCCCCTATTTCAGCCACAAACTTTCCCTGCTGTGTTTCCGTTTGAAAAGCGTCATAGTTAGATATGCACACTGATACAGCAATCGTTCCAACTTCGAACTAAGGAGCAATGGATCTATGACGAACATTGGATTTCCTGACGTTTGTGAAATTGTTTGAAGTTTCTGTATACTTGGCCTGCCCAATTGTTTCCATGTAAGTTGTATTTAAAAAATCGCCTCTTGAGCTTTATGCTCGTTATTGCATTCTATTTTGTGTTTTTATGCATAAATATTTTTTGTATTCTAGTGTGCAATAAATGTATTGTACAGTATTGCATAAACGTATTATATATATGAATTTGCTACTGTCTACGCTGAGTGATCCGCTATGCTTATCATACCTGAAGGTATCAAATATCGTAACTAAGGACATTTATCAACGCGTTAATAGCCTTGATCACCGAGTCAGGAAACACGTAGAGAGTGATGAAACACGTAGTCTGTAAACATAGAGATAGCACTCGATGCTCTGTGTCTACTCCCTAGCAAGAACGTAGCGTGACTATTTAATAACCACCGATCCAAAATACCAAGTGATGAATTAGCTACAACTGTACGTTTTTTAGGTTTTTGTAATAGATTAGTAATGTTGCAACTAAAAAAAACAGTACGGTAAATCGCAGCTACTTAAGGGCAGACTACAGTAGCGCCGTGTCGACAGCGAACGAAATTTACAGCCGCAATAAAAGTATCGCTTTTATTGTCGAGAACACAATTCGCGCGGACAGCTGTAATTGCTAGCTCGAACGCTGTCCGTTCGAACGACAATTTAAGTCACACTATTTTACCAATGGACTTTACAAGACCTACGCCGAGATACGGAGCAAACCGATCGAGATACTGCCGCAATATTGACTATTTCGAATCAATGATTATCTTCTAGAATATGCAATTGAAAACAATAGAATTATTGCTTGTTGAACTTTGAAGTACTCAACAATTACTTTAAAGTTAATAATGGTTTGATCTAAAATACATGGTAGGTACTATTAAAGTATCTAGTAAAAACTAAATAAGGTACGAATTACTAATACTTTATTATCATTTAAATTTAATTTTATCTCTGTTTTAACATATTTCCATAATCAAAAATTCTTTATTTATCAAAATGTTGAGTTATTAAATTGTAATATATTTCTGAAATATATATATATATATTTATATATACCGGGATAATAATAATTCTAATGCATTAGATGTCCATTTAATACTGTGCAGTTATCAGGCTATGTTACCAATAAGCCTAGACTGGCAACTGACAACTTCACAATCTACCAAAAAACCCTTCCAAATAAATAATAATTAAATCTACATAGTATTTGTTTTATAACTACTAAACCCAAAAGAATGTAATATATTATTGCTTTCAATTTTCATAAGAAACTGTGTAATAATTCCGCCTCACGTATAAAATCGTCGTAAATCAACGATAGTAAAGTTAGTTGTTCTTGGATGCTTAAACGAACTTTGGTCGATGATTCATTGAGTAGCTTACACCGTTGCGTTGTTCACGCCGGCCGAAACATTTCTCTTGTGCTGTTTAACTTTTCATTTTTATACCGAGCTCGTGCCAGCCAACGGGCTAAATAACTAGTTGATCATAATATTCTTAAATATTTTGTAAATGTTGAACATTATCTTGCCGCAGTCGGCAGGAGCTCATGAAGACGGACCTCGTATAGGTCCAAAATTAGTCGGAGCACCTCGAAAAAACAAACGGAACTCATCTCGGCATGTACATAATAACAATAGAGTATACTTTAGGTAACTTAACACGTAGTCTTTGGTTGATTGTCTTATGGTCGGTTATCTCATCTTAATCTCTGGTTATCTTGTGGTTGGTCGTCTTATTTTAATCTTCTGTTAGCTGATTTAAGGTTGGGTAACTTATCTTAACTTTTGATCGGTTAACACGATAACAGTATAACGGCCCTTATCTCCAATGAACATGTCACATAACGCTGGCTTATACATTTTTTTTAAAGGGTAAACTTTCAAAAAGGAAACCAACAGTCACTAAACTTATAAGGCACATTTTTGTAAAGAGGTGTGCACGAGGATGTGAATCCGGGCTTCCTGAGTAGGAAGCTGTATTTCAATTCACCATCCTACCTTTCTGTACCAGAGACAACTATAATAATTATTAATGAATCTTTTTTGTTGTAATTATCTTGACAATGATAATTATATCTAATGTTTCACATCCTTTTTTTTCACAGGGAAAACCTTCAAAAGGTAAAAATGTTCCACATTCTATAGAGCTGTCTGCTTTTTGAGATACGTGGCAGGACAATACAGTTAAAAATAAAGAATATGTACTTCATAGTTAGGTGTTAGTGGTTATCGCCGATCACGGTGAATCTTAACACAAGAACCACTCATACCAGTGAAATGGGCCGTAGTAAAAAACATTGCTACCCGCAGTTTATTACGCTAGCCATAAATTTGAGATATAAACCTACATTCAGGTAACACACAGTAGGTAGGCAGCCGTCACATACGACCCAGATATTTTAATAAAGATATTAAATGTACAATAATGATTTACACTCATCTTCATAATCCAGATAGTTCCGTCAGTGAATTATTAATTACGTCTCCCAAAGCCGCATGCCTGTATGTTGCCAATATGAAGATAATATATTTAATTAAATAGCATGTACTTTCATATAAATACCTGTAAGGTTGTTTAGAGATAACAATATTATAAGCGTCGTCGTTCTATTGTTTTCTAAAATACAAACTTTTTTGAACCTTAACTTTCCTTTAACTTAAATATTGATAGACAGTGTATTTTGGTAGCATTAAGTTCGCCTTTTGTATCTTAATATTATCGATATTAAGAAAAATATGTAAATAAACTTTTCAATAATAACTGAAGAAAATACAAGTCTTTTCTGTTATGTACATACGTATGTATTTCAGATAAAAGTACCTATAAAACATTTACGAAATATTGTTGATTTATGTTTTAGAAATGGACCTAATTTGTATTAACAAGACTGTACTTCACTTCACATAGAACAATAGAAAAAATAGAAAGAAATAGAAGAACTTCAAATAGACAAAAACAAAAAATTGCTACTACGATCTCAAGATAAGATGGAGTAACAAAAATAAACTGGAGAAGCAAATGAGTCGCGATGGAACTAATGGATCAGTAGCCAGTTTCAGCTTCAGGGACGTTTCATGATTCCTTTTTTAGAGCCTGGTTAGTCAGCCTTTTCATGTGCTCTCCAGTGGCTAATGTACCCGATTTTAGCACTAAGCCTACGACGGCACTAGGGACAAATTAGCACCTTGCCCCGCTATTTAAATTTGATTAGTGCAGGCGGTCGAGACTTAGGTCATGTTATCAGTCATAAAATATAACGTTTGTAAAGCAGTAACCACAAAATATCAAATACGTAGGTGTTTTGTAGATAAGCTATATTTTTTCATACAATTTATTTTTTTGCCTATCTTTGCTAAAGTCGAGAAATGTCGTTCTGTTTCATTTTCATTTAAAAAAAGTATGCTTGGACCATGTATTGTTACTATTGATGTTGAAATTATAATGTTACATGTTTGAGTATTAATTTTATATCTGTTGTGTTAATGATATAATCAATCATCATCATCATTATTAACTGCTTGATTCGAAAGCGAAATGATAAAAGGGTCCCTTGTATCGAAATAACAAGGGTTACGTCCATATTATCAAATTGTCAGTAAATAATAAAATCAACTAATCATCTAAAACAAATCTTGTAGTAGCCAAGCCATTTTGAAACATCGCCTTAACCTTATATGTTTATCCAATGGAGAGAGTAGATATAGATGATGTATGTATATACAGGTACTGTAATTTAAAATACATTAGTATTAATTAGACGAATACACGGGCTTAGAATAGCGGCTAGTTCTCTATACTAAGGTTTCTTTTCCGGGGTCGACGCTCAGTTGATAAGCTAAGTAAGGCTTGCTACGTCTTCTTGACTGTGCATTATGTATAAATTTAAGTAGCAATATAAAAATTGTGACAGAGACATATACCATATCTAGCAAATTACATTGTATATTTGACTTGGAATATAATATTATTACATGTTATTTGTCACTTGTTGATGCACGCAGGTGCCGAGGGTTAAGGCTCACTTATCTTGACCAAATAAGTCAGTTCTGACTAATGGGGGAGTTAGAAGTCTCCTAAGCTGGGGTGGAGTATGAAGAAAGCGATTAATGTAAGCTAGGAAAATAAGCTCTGCCGGCCTGTAAGTATAGATATTATTGACATCTGATGCTATTTTCTACCCCTAAGGGACCCGACGTGATGGTACAATAATATATATGTAATGACTGGTTTATTTAGTTCTTGACCAAGTTAGATTACAAGTTTTAGGTATTTATGTTATTATACATAATGATAGATGTTATCATTTCTTGATTTATTCAAAACGGTGTAAATATTATTACTGTATATGTAATGTACCGGAGTACTCCATAACAAAAAAGTAGGTTACTTTCATCATTAATTCTGAAGTTCGTGAAGGTCAAGCTTTTCTATTTGATTTGATTTAACTTGTTCTATGATCCATGAAATAAGACGTAGCAAAGCTAGAATGTTCTATATATTTGTTTAAACTTTTGCAACACCTTAAGCTAAGGGTTACAAAGGCGTACCTAATTCCTAATGGTTACGAGTCAAACCTGGGTATATATTCGCTATTTTATAACTTTTTTTTTAATATTAAACTAGTGTTTATACAAATAAGGTATACTCCTATGTTAAACGTCTGTCGCCGGATTCCATAAGCTCATTCGTTCTCGAAATATTGCACGACAAAGATTTAATTACACACAAACGGTCAAACATCACTTATCATAATCAGAATATCGCAATACTTAATTTTTTTATCAAAATTCGATTTTTAAAAGACGTAAAAGATGAGGTCAACAAATAAACTTTCCTCTTTTTAAGAAGCATAAAGTTAACTATTACCGAACTATTTCAAAGCTTTGTTCTGTCGAGTCTCCTCATATTTATCACTCTCATACATATCTTACAGAACGTAAATATGTTCCCTTATAAACTAAACACACACAAAAAAATAATTGCCCAACTCTTTCAAAGCATTATTCTCAAGTAACGTATGCGATAACATAGAAAACATAACAGTATACGATATCATAGAAAACGTTATATCGAAATTTGGCATAGTCGTCTGTGCCAGAGGGATGGCCTTTCGTTTTCTCTTAAATAAAAGCGCCAAGTGGAATCGTTATTTCCGATAAAAGTCCCGGGAGCCTTGTAGCGGCGACGACGGAACAAGGACCAACGTCGCACTAATTGGGTCCTAAATCTGCAGTCTTCGCTTTTAAGTGTTTATTTTGATTCCCTGGTGTAATTCAAATGGTATACAAGCTGATAGAATTGAATGTCAACAATAATAGAACTAATGTGTCCTTTGCCGTCACTTTATAAAGCATGTCACTAAAATTATGTTTAAAGTAATTTAAATAGTTTATTCAAATGTTATATTGTCTTACTACAAATTTGGCGTATTTGCAAAGGCGTGTATAGTACGTGTTACTAAACATCTATTGTAGGTATATATGCATTTTATGTTCAACAGTTTAATATGTTAAGTAATGAATATAATATTTAAGTATATATTGAGTAATACGCGATTCTTGGAAAGCAAAAATGTTAAACTATTCTCACTATAATTAAATCACTTTTAGCTTCATTTATAATAAACTGCTTTAGAAAATCGTACACTCAGCGTGGAACATTCGAGAAATTGAAGCTGATACCTTGAATTAACGGCAATAACTTATAAAACTACTAACTCGTTAACCTAAATACTTACATAGCATTCGAGAACTGTTGAATTTGAATTACCAGAATTTGACCTTTTGCACCCTTCATAATTCAGCTGTTAGGGGTGTGGAAATTAGAGAAAGTATGTGCCATTTCAGTTATTATTCTACATAAGGTCGTAATTTTATTTGATAAATTGGGAACTTTTTAAGAGCTTTAATTTTTAACGCAGTCCTCTTATGTTTTATACTTTATCTAAGCTTTTTTGAGTCAAATTTCGTATCAATATTGGTCATATTGATATATATCCATACGCCCAGAGTGGACGCAAACCCTCTTTGGGAATGCAGTGGACTGAGACAAGCTGTATCATAACGCCTCTAATCCCCGAAGAGGCAGCCAGAAGAATGCAGTAGGTACACTCCCACATCTCACAAGTTACGTTTACATCCCACAACGGAATAGGGGTGAACCTGTGATACACGGACACAAACCCAGATTCCGAGCCACTACTAGAAATTTATAAATATAATGTTATCTTAAATGAATGAATTCAATCTTATTTATCTCATATTTTATAATTTAATGTTATCTTTAATGAATGAATTTAATTTTGTGTTAATTAAATTTTTCATTTGTAAATTAAATAACTAGTGTAATAATTATTGTAATTCTAAAGTGTATTTTTTTTTTATGTAATGTAACATTATTTTCTAGGTAACCTTGGTGTAAGCTAGATAAAACGCATTGTTGTATGTGCCT
>DWTO01001627.1:0-15738 GCA_018244755.1 Jemadia pseudognetus
CACACCGTGGGGTTTTAGCCGGTACGAGTCCGGCATAACCATCTGCGTCTCCCCGTGGCGCAGTGGTATCCATGACGAATTTCCCCATGTTAAAAAAAAACTATTTTATTTATAAGACCGCAAAAAAGCATACTGCTTCACTCCCAAAAATTAAATTCCACCCCCACCATTATGCGCTATGTTTCTTCCACTTCTTGTACTAACCACCCTATATTTAAATCGATTACCTTCGGTATAGGACAAGACGTAGAATTAAATACTTTCACGAGCGGATACCACGGGGTGTCGGGATTTTTCAAACTTTCACAAAAATCTCCCTGAGCGCTGTACATCGGCTCGTCGCCAAATTCAGTACATTTGGACAGCTGCAAATCCATCTGAAAATATTAAAAACAAAAGCATATAATTCTAAAAACCGTCAACTATAGATATTCAAATTGAATAGTCTTTTTATAGACATGCCAAGATCTCGCGTTAAATTAGCTATATTAAAAAATATTAACTTTACTCCACATAATGTGGTTTTCTTTTCCTATTGTAGGCGAAATTCGATACAATTCATTACAGACATACTCGTACTACTAATAGATTATCTTGACCATCGCCACCCTAAGAATTAGGAGTAATTGAGCAAGAATAGTGATTGTAGGGTGTATCGACTCCCTTTCCATTGGGAAGAGAAAGTCTGTTTGTTTATCACTGTATAAAGATTATTAATATTAATTGACATTGTGTAGATTTATCAGCAACCACCAAATTTTAATAGTATATAGGTATAAATGTAGATGTTAAGATTTAACATATAACTTGATTATGTCATTAGACTGTTTGGATTCATGACCGAAGTGTTACGCGCTTAAATTCTGGCAGGGTAATCATCCCATATATATTTTCTAAATTGATATTGTTAATATTTTCATTGGGTGCATTGAGTCCATCAAGAAAAAATATCCTACCAAATTAAAAAAAACTAAATAGTTTTTAATAAAAATTACATCATGTATGAAAACAGTGAATGAATGTAGAAGCAGCACGATAAATCTGTAAGGATCCGTGCCGGGGCAGAGTTCTCCGTATCAGGTCGGAATAAGAATACTTTCCCCGACCCCGTGCCGGGATACAGGGTGTCGTAAGAGGCGACTAGAACCTGGCGCTGGCAGATCGCGCGGAGGCACGGTCTGTCTAACCACAACTACATGGTCTGGCCGCCTATGGGCAGCAGCGCAGGCGGTGTAACTAACTGTGCTCTACGATCCTCAACCTGCACGCCCATTATGAAGATTATGGACAGAATCCCTCAGGGGAGGCCTATATCCAGCAGTGGACTGCAATAAGCTGATGACGATGTTGATGTGGTCTGTAAGGATAGAGATATTTGGATCTCTGTGCTCTCCATCCATCCTTTAAAGGTTGTACCGTGATAATGCAATTACAAAAAGTATATATAAACTGATACTAACGTTTGTTCCACCTTCAAGGTCCTTCATGAACACGAGTTTTCCCCTTAATAAAAGTTCCTCGTCATCGTTCCCGGAGCCCGGTGCGCTTCCTAGTTCTATGTCATCACAACTAAAGCGTTTGTTTTTGAATTCTGGGCAACTTTTTATAATATCCGACCATTCGGCTACGTAGTACGGCTACAAAATTTATTATAAAATAACTCATTAATGTATTTATTGCAGGTACAGAGATAAATTACATTATTTTGTTGCTATGCTATTATATTTTAAATTTACTGGTTACAAAAAATTATTGTTGTTTCTATAGGATCTTTAGCTGTATAGTTATCTGAAAATCATTCTGATGTTTATTTGGTTTGCACCAAGTTCTACATACGACTACAAACTAAGAAACTTATAGTCAGTACATGTTATATATAAAATATGCCTAAAAGGTGAATATTTTTCGTAATTATACACGAAACAAAATTTTTTCGGAAAATCTGGTGGTAATTTAATGGAATCATATTCACTGTTGCTAGTATTCCGGGATACGCAAAATTCGTAACTTTATCTGCAAAGTCATACTTCTCGAATGTTCACTTCAAGTTAAAGTTAAAATACTGGCAAAAGTATACTTAATCTATATTTTAACACTTGATTAATACAAAAACTTAAAAGTTACTTGGCTCATTTAATACTAATTAATTAATCTGTTCTATTTAAAATAATATGTAGAATATAATAGTGATTTTATGACACAAATTTTTTTACTATTTACTAGCATTTCTGTAAATACTACTACTTTACTTTTTTACACTTTACACTTTAAAATATGTAGTAAAGAAATAAAGTAGAAAAAAAAGTAACTTCACGCCTGTAATCCCCGAAGAGGTAGGCAGAGGAATGCAGAACCACTCCCACGTTTCAAGTAACCTTTAGTAAAGAAACTTTATGATATATCTATTGCCGATAATTTTAATGTTTCACAATTCGTTTTACTTACGTCTCCTCCTAAACAAAAGTCACAGCAAAGATACAGCAACGAAATTATCAATAGCATTTTTATCACAACTTTTACGTCCTACCAAATGGTATTGAACATAGCATCGGAGGTTTTATACTTGACGCGATAGTGATCACTATTGTCGATGTGTAATGTAATGGCAAGTTACGTACATGGACATATTATTAGATGTAACAACCAAACATTGCATGACTGATGACTATAAACGAACACGCCATATTTTTCTATAACGATCCACTATGCACATTGTGTTCAATCAATCCATAATTTCTCGTTCCATTGCAATGTATAAAGGTAATAATCACCAATTCCTTGTCAACTAACACTAGTACAGCAGTGAAACTTTCACACCGGTGTCCTAGGTTCAGATCGAACGGTAAAGGTAACTTCACGTAACGGTGAAAGAAAACATTTGGAGGAAACCTGCACATCTAAGAGTTCAAAATAAAATTGTTCTCTTAGGCTTCTGAAGTCTGCCAACCTGCACTTAGCCAGCCTTGCAGACTGTGGCCTTACACTTTTCATTGTAAGAGGATATCCATGTCCAATAGTGAACAACAAAACAAACAGATATGTATATCAGTTACAAAGATACAGATACACAATAATATAATTCTGAAATCTTAATTTTAAGATGACACTGGGAATATGGAGTTCTATCATAAATCAAAATATAAAAAAAGCAACTAATTATTCGATTAGTAGTGAAATGAGTTAACAATAAACTAATGGCTACGGTGAAATGATCCCGCTGGTTTGCAAATATAGGTATAACCAGTCTAAAACCACAAATTGGACTAATTATTTAGTTATTCACGACGTACTTATATTTTAAACTAGTTTGAACGGCGATATCTACGGATACTTGTGTTGTAAATTAGTTACTATAGATTTCTTTAAAACTCTGTTCAGTTTATTCAACTAGAATAGTGGCCGTTAACGATTTTACATTTAATAAAAAGAAAAAGCATTTTACTCTATACCTACATACCTTCAATATCCTAGAAAATATCGAAGACACAGGAGTGCAGTAGTTATCTGTTAAATTATTACAGGCCCGAAGTTACGTTTTTTTTTACCTTAGAAATTTAACTCAATAAAAGCACAAGACAAAAAACATTATATTAAATACAAAATTTTTAATTTTAAATACGCCTAAAGATTATTTCTTCACTTTTTAATACCTGACCCCACACTGTTAAATTTACACATAGACGTCATACATGTTACATTATCTGTTGGAATTGATACTACCAAATTTCCTCGCGCCTTTTACTAAAATACAGAACAAAATATTCCACATTCCTATACGGAACAAACAAATGGAGGCTTATGGAAACTACATATATCACTTCCGATATAGTGGTTTTATGTAAATGGCGCCTACTTTTAAACTGTCGTAATTTTTAGATTCCGATTGGAGTTTCCCCTCAGCGTATTTGTTATCTCTCAGTGAATAAATGAATGTATTCGCAGCTTTGATTTATTTTATGGTTTGTGATTTAAGTTTTGTCGCGTTACAATTTTATCATTTCAGTAGAGTGGTAATATAAAAAATTGAAAAAAAAGAAGGAAATCTTATACAAATACACTGATTCAATGATTTGGTTATTAAATAAAATAGTTCTCGAGCTGTTTTATTAAAAATACCGCTACTCGGCAAACATAGTGCAGGAAGCCCTTCGGCCAGGCGGGATGACGATCTGCTAAAGGTTGCAAGCAGATGTCGGGTGTGACGAGCCAAGGACAGGGCGCGATGGCGCTCACTAGGGGAGGCCATGTCCAGCAGTGGACTGAGATAGGGTGATGACGATGTTTTTGTTGAAGAAGCCATATTTATTATTGGATTACTATTACATTCGATCCCATACAATTACAATTGAACTTGTAGTCCTAATCAAGTTCTACAATACCATCATTGAACTGAACTTTAATTTCTACTACAGAATTCTAATTACATAATTATATATGTCAACAAATTGCATACCTATCATTAAATATTTGTATCTACATGTGAAATATGCAGAATTCGAAACTTTTGTAATTGCAATATATCTGTGTTATAAGTTACGTAAAGTATAAGTTTCTAGGACGTTAGATATTTTTTTCTTGAAATGTTAGTCACTAACTCGTATGTAGAACAATTGGAAACATGAATTTCGTTATTGTATAATATTCTATTACACGATTAAATTGTTGGTTAAATTCCGAGAGAATAGCTATTCCCTCCTATTCTAACATGATCTTCGGACATATAATATATTTCTCACTATTTCGTTATAATTTGCCAAATCTAGCGCCAATCATAGTAAACAAGTTAAAAGAATGAAAACGACGTCTTTCTAAGCCAATAGATGCCTAAGTTTCGAAATATGTCTTCGAGGGCGTTAAGGATAATGTGGATTAATAAAATTTTGGGTCACCAGTCTCAAATAACTTCGAGGGGGTAAATGATTTAATTATGCGCATAGAATTGCCAGCGCTCCACTTAATTTGATTGCGAGTGACACCTATATGCAAATGATACGTTACGACTAATTGAATATCTTTGTTCCTCCAAATGGGAACTCTCGATGACTTTTGGGATCCGACTCCCCTTTCTAAGCATCATTTAAATTTATTTCATCTATTTAGGCGCGATCAGTATCCCTTGTTTCGTTGACATGTGGAAAGCAAAACATCGATATCGCGATCAAAGTGGCAATTATTTTGGACATTTTTGTTCCTGAAGGAACAAAAGTCTTGTGTACAAATTTTTTTATTTCATTTTATTTCGTACGGGGTAGACAGACGGTATCGAATACCAAATGTGTATATCCGTAGTTTCTGATGTGATTTAAACACCGGTTTTGGGAGGTTCAAGTTTTGCAGTCAGTCATTATTGGACCTATATGGTTTTAGATCCACTTACCTGCACTTATTTCTAATATCTTGTATTTACTAGAAATTGTCTTAAACCGAACAGCTGTCGCCTAAAAGAACTATGAAATTCGAATGCAATTGTCAAGATAACTGTACAAAATACGATTAAAGGATTCCGGGTATCAGATAATATGCCCAGCCTAAATGTAAAACTGTTAATTCAACTAAGCATATGATGCGAGTTTTAATGAAAATGGAAAATATTAACAAAGTATAATATGATACAATTGTTGAGCCAGTTTCATTTGAGCGAGTTTATAATAAAAGTGTCACCAGTTAGTGACTCATTTTAGACTTTTAACTATTTGTGTTTTTCGACCAGTTACCATCACCAATACGAATACCATTTACAAAGGCGATAAAATGAAACAAGTATTTTATAAAGTTATATTTGACTGGTTTAATGAAACGTTTTTTTTAAATGAAATATACATATTTGTTAGGGATATGTATATGTATAATATATACACTGTACATTAATGAACTAAAATTACAGAAATACCAATATTGCATATAAATTTTATGTATGGCACGAAAAGACGCGAAAATCAAAATCATGAACTTCTCTGTATTTGATAAGGCAAATTAGCATTGTATTATTTCTTCATAAAAAAATGTCTATCTTAACTTAAACGTTGCTACTTCTCAGTGTATTTTCAATCCAGTCGCGGTAGCTCGCGACGGAGGTGTATACGCCCGGCCAGCCGTCCCGACCGCAACCGTAACCGAACGAAACCACAGCAACCGTCTCCCAAGTACCGGCCACATTCTTCATGAGTGGACCACCAGAATCGCCTCTACAAGTGTCTTCGGCGAACACGCCCCCAGCGCAAATCTGCCTATCCGTTAATGTTGCGCCGAGAGTCTTGTATTTACCGTCGCAGTCTCTCTTGTTGAAAATTGGCATCCTCAGCTTCAGCTTGATTAAACTATTGTGTCCTGCACAGACAAATGTTGCCACAATTAAATTAAATATCAATCGTTGATATCAAAAGTTACCATGGTTAAATTAATTATCAATGGTTAAATGAAATAACATTGGCTATGTTAAGTAAGAATGGTAAATTAAGTAGCAAATAATGGATAGCACCAATAGTTAATTAAATTTTGTTTAACGTGCTTCGTTGCACCACCGTTATCGAACTCAGATGGGTCGATCAAAACTTATGATCTCAACAATATGACATACAATAAATACCCGGTTACAGTTATGATAATGGCCCCTACGATGGGTTCTATAACGAACATTAATTTTGCATGAAAGTGACCGATATTCCAAGAACAGTATACTAAAGGACGTATAAAATCAATAGTAGAATACACACCGTCTAAGGTTTTCCCCCAGCCGGCTACGAACACGTCATTGCCGACACCCAGTCGAGCGTTGCTATTGCTCAAGCAGATCGGTTGAACGTAATCTGCAAAAACATCTCGGCATTACAAAAGCGAAACAAATACATATTAGACAAAGACATTAACATACGAGTATCTGTTATCGTTGTCTATATAAAAAATAGAAACGTAATATCACGCCTGTAATACACAAAAAGGTAGGCAGTAGATTCCCACGTTTCATCAGTCACGTTTACGTCCCAGTATCGAATAGGTGGTGAGTCTATTGCCATACAACGGGTACATATCCAGACTCCGAGCCACTGCTAGAAAATCGAAATTAAAAAATCCAATAATGTCTGACCTGAGATTCGAATTCATATCTTTCAATCGGCAGTCGAGCTAGCAACTGACACGACCAACGAAGCAGGCAATATTTTAATAATCATTAATATTTATGTAGAATTTTATTCGCGTTCGTAATATACGCGAGAGTGTTTATTATAATTACAAGACGTTTTCCTCCTCATATCAAGTTTTCCATGTTTTCCTCGTATCAAAAAAAAACAAATTATAGGGGTAATCAAATGAAATTGATAATTACGTATAAAGGTTTCCAACTAGATAAACTGGACTGACCTTTGTGAGTCTAATTTGTTGGATTAGTTGTTGTGTTCAAAAACTAGATATATTACTTTATCTTCCAGTTTCCTGACTATTTTTATAAACCTTAAAATGGCTATTCTCAACAAAAAGCAATAATTACTCAACATGATCAATTTTCAAACTAACGTGACTCAATCCATTTAGCAATTACCGTTGACGCTCTCTCACGTCATTATGTACTGTGTTATATACTCGTAAGTCATGTTGTTATTAGGTAAAAAACCTCTAATTCAATAACTGTAATAACAATTAGGTACTACGGCAGCTGAGTAATATTCTGACCGACAGGTTAATATATAAAATTTTAGTATTTTCATATTTTCCAATAATAACGGACATTCTATAGACGTTCAATTCTACTGTCTTTAAATAACCGCAAATTCTAGAATTACTTTGAGTTTTGACAGAAAATAATAATATGATCATTTAATGGTCAAGTAGTTAAATTTAACTTCTTTGTTACAAGATAAAGTAAAAAATTTGGGGGAGAACTATGAATTCTTATTTTGACGATACGAGGAAAAATGCAGTAAAGGCCAAGAGGAAATACAACAGAATTAATCATAAGAATTTAGTAAATACATTAACATTTCTGAAAAGTTATTAAGTTATCAAGAGTTCTGTATGGGTATTACACTCATACAGAAGTCAATAAAAGTACCAAATAAAAAAATACATTAATATTGTTATATTATATTCAATGAAAAATAAAAAAGTAATAATTTTGATGGATGATAAAAAAGTGATTTGACTGCCTCGTTGGTCGTGTTGGTTGTGCGACTGCCGATCGGAAGGTCCCGGGTTCGATTCCCGGGTCGAATACCACAAAAATTTCTAATTTGAATTTTCTAGTAGTGGTTCGGAGTTTGAATTTGTACTCAGTGCATGGCAATAGGCTCACCATCTATTCCATAGTGGGACGTAAACGTAACCGGTGAAATGTGGGAGTGTTCTGCATTCCTCTGCCTACTTCTTCGGAGATTACAGGCGTGAAGTTACGTTGAAGTTACATTGAAATCTGTGCTGACCATTAACGAGATATTTCTGTCATAGCGGTACTATAAAATACACCCTGAGCTTCTCGCATCACTAATGATGAAAGGGTAAGATTACCATAACCATAACCGTAACGTAAAAAGTTCAATGCGGAATGAGATATTATTCTTAAACGTTTCATACGAAACCCTTATATTTGAACATAAGACGTCACCAGTCGGGGTGCACGCTCCACTTGTCGGACAGGTACTGCCGCGCGGAGTTGTTCTTGAAGGTGAGCGACAGGCGATGGATGTCGTCGGTGGGCGGCGGCGAGAGACGGTGCCGGCCATAGTTCTCGGGGATGGTGATGACCAACGTGAACGGCGAGTCCACTATGCCCGTCCAGTAGTAATGTTTCCTTCCTCGCGACGCTCGCCTCTAATAACAACAATGAGCATTTTTGACATTCAAATAATCATTATAATAATTATATGTAGAGTCATGAATATAAAAGAAGCATGCCACGTCTGAAAGGATAGAGATTTTTTTATACCTACATGCCTTTATTGAAAATATTGGTTGTCATTAATCAATAAAAGTTCGATTGAAGGGTTCATAAAATGTTGCATGTACGACTACTTCATAAAATATTCCATGCACTCACCATATCCTCCATGTGATACTTGACGTTCATAATCTTGTTGCCCGTCCTTTGATCGATTATTTCCTGACGAAACTGAAAGCGATCGAAACGCGAATGACAGTCGCATTCAAAATTCGAACATAATGTCACGTGTTTAATTATTTCATATGAAAATCATATACCGCTGTCAACTCCTTGCTGAAGTTCCTCGGGGTCCTGCCGTCGTCGAACAGTTCCACTTCTATCATGTCGACACTATTGTAACTGGGTTTTAGTATTTGCTGAAACTACAGTAATGAAAAGTTAGATAGAGGGACTATATATTAATAGGTATCATTCTGTTGCCGTTTTCTTCGCAGTAACTTCTTTAATTTCCCACATGCCTACAGGCGTCGATGACCACTTAAAATCATACCTCATCTGCCTTTTTATCACTAACCTGCGATATATACGTTTCGCTTTATAATATTGATGCTATGTAAATTATATTTCTTTGTAATTTTAATTTTTTAACTGGCGGTTAGTATGATTTAATTTTGAAAATATGAGTGTGTTAGTAGCTATTTAATTTTATAATTGCATACGTACCACAGGTCTCAGATCGGGGTGAATTAATATATATCCGTTGTTTGTTACTATGAATGCATATCCATTTACTCCAATCTGTAATTTAGTGTAATATTATTATAGATACCAGACTAAATAAAAACAGTAAATACCCAATAGTTTATTAATTGCAACATCCACACCTTCATCTTTCATATAACTTCTGGAGACATATAACTTTGTAAAGTCACAGCCATATGCCGGAATTTAATTCCAAGACAATTTTTTTAATTTGCTTGGACAAATAAGCTCACGCTAATTTCGCTTTTAAAAATTCGTGTCGGAAATAATGAGGTAGGTATGTATATTTTTAAGTGAAAGATATTAAGTTAAAGATTCAATTATAAGACTGAACCAAATGTTATCATAGGAACTTTTACCCAAACTTCCAATGTCTAGTTCTAGGGCGCATTTGACTTTATAAATACTAATTAACATTCCGTACCACGACGCGAAATGAACGGTCTTATTCACTTACCTTGTAAGGTGTCATTAACGCTTGGATTTCAGACAATGGCACATCAGTGCCCGCAACGCCTAACAATTTAGCTATACGCATCTGAAAACATTTATAACTCAATGAATTAAATGCATTGCATATCTTTCAATGGTAACTTAATAAAATAAATCTTAATAATAAAGAGAAAAATTACCTTAAATTACAATGACATTATTAAATTGATCTACAATTGGGCTCGTCTATACCCATATGTGTGGTAATAAGAATGTATTAGAGAATGAAACTTTCACGCAATACAAAGAAAACAAACTCGTCGTATTCTACCTAATATTGTAATCTGTATACTTTAAATTCTAGCCATAGCAAAGTTCTCTGTCTAGCATCTACGCCCCGTTAGGCGAAGTCTAGGTTTTACATTGTACTTATGAACTACGTATTTGTCATTACTCATTATTACAAGTTCTAGCAAAACTACATAATAAGTTGCACAATTCATTTGATTACAACAACTACTTTTCATTCTAGACCCGCTACTGTTTCTTGCTAGATGGGTGAGTAGGTAACCTTTTACGTAATCCCATGTAAGAATCTGTTGAAATTGTATACATTAATTATTCATGTGTAAATGTTAGTAATAGTTCATAGGTATAGAGAACGATAATCGAGTTTAGTTGATTTTAAAATTCAACATTATAATCTTGTTTATAATTAAGACAAATAAATTTGGATAAAACAGGTGCGCGAAAGCAGTTTCGTCTGGATGTCCAATTGAATATATCGTTAATAAGAATCATATTGCAATTCTCTTAGCTTACGTATTTGTGCTAATCCAATGAAATTCTAGTGTTCCATATATGTATGTTGATAATATTGATATAATTAATACATTTATTGTGTAAACTGTTTAATATCATTTGATTGATATAAATTTAACATATGACAGATGAAACTGCTTTCAACAATAATTCATATTATTATAGTATTAATAGAATAAAGTGCCGGACTTCCATCGCCGCACATCCGTCCTCAGTCGTACGCAAATCTAATAGAGCGTGGGCCTACCTCCTTCTGGCCGTTCTCCTCTACAGACTGCGATTGGTTGTGGACGTACGAATGCAATAAAATTAATAACATATAGATAAATGCATTGTAACAACCTCCTCTAGAAATCAAAATGTCTCCTCTGTCAATGAGAAAACTTTATTTACACTAAAATTTAATGGTTGTATTAAAAGTTTTATCATTATGAGAAAAAAATAGTAGTCGATCAATAGATATGTAAGTAACAAAAGGCCCGAACTTGTCATTTGTCGGGCGACAGAATATAGTTTAATGAAAACATATTATATACATTTACTTCTCGTAAAACAAGTCAATTGTTAAAATGTCTCTACCAAGACATTTCTAAATCAGGCAAAAATATGTTATATCGAAATAGTGTGTGTAATATAGATCATAATTCTTGCACAGAAATAATGAACTTGATAATTGATAGAAAAGTTGATCATAACACCCTATTGGTCTACGCCTACATCTAGTAGAAAACTACTGTACTACAAGAAGCCAAAAGGGTCGAACAACACATTGTCAGTCGCGAGCGACTGCGACCGGCGGCCAACATCTATCGAGGACAGATGCATCGCTAACGGGGCCAAATAACATTGTACCGTTACTGAAATCCAAAAAACTAAATCATAAAAACTCTCTTGTATCTTGCAAAAACTTTACATTAAAATCATCAAAACTTTCTAAGTGTGTAATACCTCTTTTGTAACTGATACCCAGTAAGCTTCATTTATCAGTACATTCTCTGTGATGTTCTGAGGGGAACCATCAAATAAAACAGAGCATTATTAAAGACATATTTGATATGAACATATTAGGATTAAGAAAAACAAAATTCTTGGACAATAGCAATCAAGGTAAGATATAGCTTTGGTCCAGTCTGTAAAACTTAACCATCGGTCAGGTAATTTAAGGAACAACAAAAATCAACAGACGAAAAGTATCTTTGACATGCACACAAAAATTTTAAATTTGGAAAGGAATATTGACAGACATTTCGTCTTATAATTAATATTTGATGGGTACAGATAACAAGACAGCAAATAACTGGTATACAACATTAAGACATTTATCTATGTATTATTTATTACAGATACCGAATATCTTGTTATCTTTATTTAAAAATAAAACTACAAATTCATATTCGAAAAGGTAAAACGGCAGGAACCGAACCTACCTCGTTATGGCGTAAATCGTAAATTGGCATAGACACTGATGTCATTAGTTGATATTGTGAATTCCCCAATTCGCTGTACTGGCCCTGTTTCATCTGAACAAAATGGAGAAGTTTCAGGCGGTTTGTGACATTGATTAAATTGACCCAAACGCACAGTTACTTACTTGAGTGATCCTCCACCTACGGTCTTGCTCTTTCTCCGAATTAAAAAGAACTTTGTCTCGCCGTTGACTCATGAAGCGTTCTTTTTGTTCTGCCCTCTCCCGCTGCTCCCATAAATAATCTGCTACTTTTGGATCCTGTAACACATTGTAAAGAATACTTAGTTAACAAATATTGCAAGATTTCATCCCATGTGGCAAACTCAAATAATTCAACTAGGTATATTTGTTTAAATATGAGTATTTATAACATCGACCATAATACTTTTCTTTGACAATTTTATTGCACAAAATAACGCTCGTTTTTTTGATTGGTGTCCTTTTAATTTTGGGGACAAAATGAAAAAGTCGTTAACCTCAACTTAACATCTTGATAGCCTCTTCGTACATCAAATAGTTTCTACTTCAATTACACTTGTTAGTTTCAGATGGAAAACAAAAACCTATTTGTAAGCATTTCCGCTATTAGTAGATTATCTGTCACTATATTTACCGAGAAAGAAATCCTGGTCACGAAAGATTAGAGAGTGGTTAAGGCTATCGATAGTTGCCGAACTGTTACACATTGCGCAAGACCGAAGGAGGTTTTCGGAACTGACAGCCAACCTCCGCTAGTCGAAAAGGCGGAGAGTTCTTTAAGAAGAAGAACAATATTTACCGTAATATTAGCATAAACAGGTGTCCAGACGACAGGATGTTTCTCCCGCTGCAGCACCAGCGGTCGCGCCAACACATTGACATGCTCGAGGACTCTCTCCCGCACCTCGGCGAGTGTACTCAGGTGTACGTAGAAACCCCGGTTCGCGCAGGCCATCCACTTCACCTCTCTTACATCCGCCACCTAAATTGTAGCTCCGCACATATTATTTGCTCCACATAGATTTGACTATTTATCTGTGTAACTTGGTTTGATACTGAGTTGCGGTGTAACTCTGCTGCCTTGTGTTTCGGCCCTTAAGCGTCCCCAATTAAAATTTTAACATTACTACAAATAATATGTGTTTACTAAGACAAAATGTAACCGACTGGGTTTCTGTTGCTTGCATTTGAGCAGTGTAAGCATGTATGTGGTGTGAGCTTAGTAAAATAATAATATATGTAACACTATCCTTTACAAAACGGAGCGTGCATATAAAATTACCAATTTCTACAATATCTTACAAAGTATACATTCAATATACCGGATCAAATATAGCTGGACCGTTTCATGGGATTGTTAGCTTTTTTATAAAATTAGTAGAATACTATTTTTCAAAGACATCACATCTACTTATAACAAAACATAACTCAACTAACTATCAACTATAAGCGTGAAGCGTGAAAATGGAAAAAGGATCTATGACAGTAGAAGTAGCAAGAATGAAGAAGTTGATTTACAGATAGAGAAAAAGAAAGAGTACCACATTCAAGGTGTACTGGTTTAGGTACGAAAGGAAGGCATTATGCAGGTCGCACAATGACTACGACACACAGTAATACCTGCAGTGGTACTACCTTTACCTCTCGCCCTATCAGGTACGTGAACACCCTCACTGGGGTGTCGTATTTCCAGTTGTACTTCTCGAACAATTCCTTGTAGTTGTAGGGGACGCCATCAGTAACCAGCATTATAGCCTGCAAGCATACAATCATTCTTTTCACCTGATCCTGAAGCAAAATATGATTATTAAGCACAAGCCGTTTACCTGATTACAGTTAGCGCCGCCGCTGTTATTTCTATAAATTTCAAGAAGTTCAAAAGCTCGCGTCAAAGCCGCCGAAAAGTTCGCGATTTCCATAGTTTCAAAATTATCTAAAGCCAATTTTATTTCCCTTAAATTTCCCAGTGTCGCCTGGAACATAAATAGATACAATTTACATGTACGTTCAAACAACTTTATACTTTATGTACCTACCTTAATTTTAGCAATACCCAAATACTTACTTGTACTAGTGAGTCCTCGAAACAAGGTACTACCTCTTCAACAGTATCAGCAAAAGTCATTACGTTCACAAAGTCATTGTTACCAAGTGTGTCTAAGATATTTGTGACAACATGTTTAGCAATATCTCGTCTTTGGCCCGTCATTGACCCACTGCGGTCAACTAGGATGACCACATCTTTAGGACTAGCAGCAGCTTCCATATACCAAGCTCGGGTGCGACAGTCGTAAATATCAACAGGATCCGCTCTCCATTTCATTGCTGCAACAAAATGTTTTACACCATAAAATAGCGTAAAGTACGTATGCCTTAAAATGATACCATATCGGCATAAAGTTTATGCAACAAAATATTTACTTCTTAAGTTAAATTAAGTTAAAACTTCTTACCAGGATAGTGTCTCATAAAACCAGTTGAACTTCCAAAATATTGCCACGAAAGCGTAGGGTCACTTTGATAATTGTTAATAAAATGGGTGTCCAAGCCCTCAGACCAGTGTATACCTTTTATGACTTCGGGTGCTACAATAATTATACATCATAATTAGTTATTTACATAACAGAAGACAATATCAATTATATAATTTCCTAATTCAATAAATACCCCAAGCATATACATTTGTTGGTACATGAACACTACTGAAATTGGTGTTTACTGGTATATTTGAAAAATGTGGATTCAGTTGCAAATGAGCACTTTTTGTAGGCGGGCGTATAATCCAGTTTTCCAAATTAAATTCCGGTTCAGGGGTGGTCGTGATTGATATTTCGTCGTACGGCTCCTCCATCTCTTTGCTATTATAGTATTGGAAATCTTCAGGCACAGGTTCGTTTTGCTTGTCAAACGCCATGTTCTCCGCCGCCTCAACGATCCTCTTGACAGCGCTGATCTTCAGCTCCATCATTGCTCGAATGTCATCTGCCATACTTTGCACTAGTTTCTCGCCGTCTCTTGTTTCTATTTGCGCTGATTTGAAACTCTAGAATGATTAAGATAACAAATAATTATTTTTAATACCTACCCATAATAATGGATGGGCATTTAGAATCGTTCCGTACCTAAGCACAGTTTCAATATCCTGGCCGCCTTTGTGCAGCAGCGGAAGCGGTGCAAGAACCTGTCCGCTGGGATCCACAAACCGAATGCCCAGCGTGGGGATTATGGGTATAATCCGTCAGGGGAGGCCTCTGTCCAGCAGTGACTTCAATAGACTGATGATGATAATAAATGTCCGTTTACGAATGTTTTGAAATAAGATAAAAAAAAGTAAACGTAACATCACGCCTGTTATCCCCGAAGAGGTAGGCAGAGGAGTGTAGAACACTCCCACAATTCACCA
>DWTO01001628.1:0-15738 GCA_018244755.1 Jemadia pseudognetus
ACGTAACATCACGCCTGTTATCCCCGAAGAGGTAGGCAGAGGAGTGTAGAACACTCCCACAATTCACCAGTCACGTTCATTTATAGTAGCTTTTTCAAATTTATTAATTATGCCCCGACGCAGTTACTTCGGGCTGGTGCACATTTTGTTCGAAAGTTCGGCCGCTTCGGTTTAATAGGAACTACAGTGAGGCGGCAAATTTGAATTTTTCAGCCGTTACCTGCGCCTATAAATCACGTGTAAGGACGCCCTAAGCTCTGTAGACGCGAGTTCTCGAACATTTTAAAATTTAAATTACAACTCCCTACGAGAGGGAACATAATATTATGTAGATAATTGCATGTCTGTGTACCATGATTTATAATACAGAAATCTATAAAGTCTCTCGCCTTAAAAGTTTTCAGAATGAAAATTCACCTCATGTCGTCTTTGTTCTTCATCATCATAATTATAATCAACCTGTTAGATTCCACAGCTGGATATAAGCCTCTCCTGAGGAGTTTTTCCCATAATGCCCTCGCATAATATTTGTCCTTGTCGTATTTAAATAAAATAAAGATAATGAATGATGAGTAAAGGCGTACATAGGTACTTCTTATTTATCAAGTTAGATGGATTTAACGCAGTTCTGAAAGCAATGTTTCACAAATCACTGATCGATATAATATTGTGCAACCTTAAACAGTAAATCTTATTTTCATGAAAAATCTACACATTTTTCACTAGGTCGTACTCGAAAATGTTGTTCTTTACCCAATATTAACAACAACTTTGTTTTCAACAACTAAATTTTATTTGGATTATGGTAAAGAAGACTTAATTTGAATTTTCAGTAATTTTGTTTAAGAATGTTTTAAGCGCCATCTAGCTATCGAGCTGGATATTACTATAAATTTAGCATGTACTTGGCAGCGACATCTACGTAATAAAAACACACTAAGTAAACTGCCACATTTATTCATGGTACTACGAATAAATTCATACATTTCTTAGTTCTAAAATTGAAGACAAGATGGCATCTCAATTTTTAAATCAGAATAAACATTATATATCCAACTTGAATTTACAATGAAAAAACAATAGGTAGTGTAATACATTAGTGAAGTCAAGTACTAATAAGTATGATGTATTAAATCATTAGTATTCCGGCTAAATCATCAGTATTCCTATTAATTATCATTATTACGATTCAGCTTATAGACTTAATTATATTAAGTATTGAACATTACATATCTAACGTTTGAGAACTAACTCGCATTCGAAATAGTTTTCAGACCAATAATGACGAAATAAATCAACGTCGCAGTTGCATAACTGGTTTTATGTAAGTATGTAGATTACTCCTTAAAAAATTGTGCAGTGAAATGGCTAAGAGGTCTGTCTTTGCTTGAGAAATAGTAGATATAGTATGTGGTTATTTCGTATGTTGTACGATTCGATTCCATAATTCATTTCACTACGCGAAAATATTGCTATGCAGGCTGATATTGTACAACAAACAAAGCAAAATAAGTTTACTATACATTTCTAATATCAGAATCAGAAAATATTACCTACAAACGTTTGATATAAACATATTTATACTTATATTGTACGAAACCTGGGCTGTGCTGGAGTCAATATCAATGTATACGTTAGGTTCGCTCAAAGCATATTAAACAGATTATGATTACATCGTAACGCCAGTTCGCTTACGTGGTAGGCGGGACGAACTTCATATATATATTAATGAAATTTGATGGGAAAACACTAGATTAGTGAAAGAGAAGCTCGAATGTAAAAAGCTAAAGGAAATCGCAGCCAGTGAATCAGTAAAAGTGAGTGCGCAGTAGGGCGGGCGGCGACGCGCATCGACTCGCGGCACTGCAAACCCTCCTTTCGCCTTCGACGCTCGCTTCAACCTGCCCCTTGCTGTGTTTGTTGTGACTTCAGTTACCCTTGCCGACAGAAGCACGGACGCCTTCTGCCACATCCTCAATTTGCACCATAATCAGGTAAAGTAGTATTATATATGTAGATAATATTTAATCACAAATAGATGAAAGCAAAGGTAGCAAATTGCGATGTGCGCGGTAAATTTGCGTTACGTAACAACCGCCAAGTTAGTGAACAACACAGACTATGTTGAGGGACGAAGAAAAGTATCAAATCGAAGATTAAAATAGGGCTTAAAAAAGAGATTAATCATCGATTTTTACATTTATTAACTTAGTGCAAACAACGTGATGAGTAAGCTATATTTTATGGAACGTCCTTTTGTACTAAATATGTATATGCTTATCAAAGTTAATAACGAATGTAATGATCAATGTTGAAATTTAATAGACTTCAATAGCTAACTATGATAATGTAATAACAGAATTACTCAGGTATTGGTTACGTATTATCGAACTTACAACTAGTGTAGTGTATCTATGACTTGGAATCATGAACTTGAAGAGTTCGATTGTTACATTTATTACTTCGTATCACTCCAGTTACTAACATTGTCTTGCAATGTCAAAGTATAAACATAGTATGTGCGCAGTTGCGTACTCCAACGTTGAAAGTATTAAAATATAATTATATGTGTACATGTAAAATGTACCTACATAGCTACATAATATTGTTTTCTGATAAAGTTAGCTATAGGTAAAAATCGGTAAGACATAGTAATGTCTTAACGATTTTTAGAAAATATTACTCAAAGAATATTTGTTATTAGTTTTTTCTAAACAAATAGACCACATATTTAATGTACAAGTAAGATTTATTTAATTTACATAAACCTCCCTTAAATTACCTCCATTGCCCATGCAACAGAGGTAATTTCCGATACGCGACGGTGACTTTTTAATCAAATAAATAACTTTATCAAAAAGATGGGCCTTAGTATCGATTTAGCATTAATTTTAAGCATTAAATAGTACAAAAAACTATTTGAGTGAAATTCGATATAACACATTTTTTACATTTACATTATATTATATAATTCATAAAGAACAATTTTACACCAGTTGATATTTCGCAGCTAAGAGACGCTAGTGATGACGAAGATATAATAGAGAATATTTTCCAATCCGCACTTGACCAGCGTGGCCGGCAGTGGCCTTAATCCTTCTCACTCCGAACTGCGACCAGTATCCAATAGTAAAACGATCAACGTTGAGATACATGCACAACTACTGTCAAATCTATTCCCTATTGAGTTAGGCAGATAACAAATATTTCCACCTGCTATGGTTCTGGCAGACAGATGAAGACGTAAAAAAACCGTCCATCCGTCACATAGGTATGTACTTTAAAACGGTGTATACGCCTTTAGTGAACATTTTGAAAACACTCCGCTGTGGCATGGCCTATGGTTCTATCTACTTCGGAATCTAAATCTATTGCCTCGCAGAGCGCTCCGCGGTGTGGACGTCCTCTGCTCGGACCTTGTGTTTTTGTCAATATAATAATTAGCACGATATTTATGTTTACTCAATTTACTAGCTAATAAATAGTGCCGTGCCAATTGGACGTTTTGTTGTTTTGGAAATTGTGCAGACGTCTATTATCACGTAAGTATTAATACAAAGAGGTATTTAAAAATTTAAAAAAAAAACATTATAATAAAGTACTTCATTTTCAAACATTCTGTGATGTACATTATATGTATTTATAATATGAGATTTGCCAATTCGATGTCAATAATTTTGTTAAATAATGGAATTTATATAGGTATGTATTTTGTTAAAGTTCTACCGATTGAAAACATGTTTATTTGATGATTTCATGTTATGTTTTGTAGATTTGTAGTAAACAATTTCAATATCTTACTCCATATTATATAATAAGGCAATTCCTGCTTGTCACTATATGATTACGTGAGCGTAAATCGAAGCAATATAATACATATTTAATGTATATTATACGGCAATGCTAAGCCGCCCATTTTTTTGTTAAACTGGGCCCATTACGAACGCCGTAAGTAGGTCACAGAAGATCACCCGCCCACCGCGGCTAGGTCAGCGCCGTTCTGTGTATGTACAGTGTACTACATATAAAACATATTACCAGACGTTTTCAGCGTTTCATGTACTTTTGTATACAATAACATTGTTTTCCTAAAGTTGTACTTCTAAAGCATGACTGTGTTTTATTTTCGAACACATATTGCGCGACAATCATCAAAACGAACGATGTAAGTATAACATGTGAACGGTGGGACTGTACTACACTCCTCTGCCCACCGTGGGGAAATACAAGCGTGATGTTACGTGAATAAAAACGTGACATGACGAAACGACACGCCCGTGATCCCCAAAGACAGGGTGAGGAGTGCTACACTCCTAAGTTATGTTACGTTAAACTGTATAAAATATATCTTATCATAAAACGAACATGTGATTTGTTCGTGTGTTAGATAATATAATTAATTTACTACAGTAATGTAACTAGGGTATGTCCGTTTATGCATATGTACCTATGTACACATATATTGATGAGGTCATCTATTAGGATATGATTTTTCCTTCAGCATCAATCTATTGACCTTATAATTATACTTCTTTGACCGTGTTTTTATTTGACTATTTAGCTCATTAGGTTCATCGGAAAATACGATATTGTTTGTCATGAGGCCAAGTAAATACAAATTTAATCGAGTTGATAACGATAATTTCTTACATTACAGATTCCTTTTTAGGTGTTTCAGACAAATAAAGGACCATTTTTTTCGTTTACGTGGGGGAAACCATCAAAAGCCTATTAGTAGGCACCGGAGTGTAATACACTCCTGGGTTGTAACAGTTACGTTTACGTCCCTTTATGAAATAAGCGGCGATCCTGTTATCACATACCGAGCGAAATCCATATTCCGGGCCACTACTAGAAAACGTAAGTTAGAAAAATCCAATACAGATAACCCGAGCCTGGATTTGAATCCGGGACCTCTCGATCAGCAGTTGCGCTTGTATCCACACGAGCAACGATGCAGGCAAACGTATACTGTACACAGTTTAAAAGCTGAACAGACAAGTGACAGTTCTGTTGCCTTTAGCAGTAACTGTGCCACGCGCGCCCACTCGCGTGCATGTGTGTCAATTACCAAAAGCTAGTGTAAAGTGTTGGGTAACCGTTTAGCGCGACACACAGCGATAATGGTTGACACCAGCTTATCATAGTTTCGAAAACTTTATAGTAAACATCTCCGCCTAACAGCTTGTTGCGTTCCTTGACGTAATCTTGGTTTGCCATGACACTGCTTTCGAGCTCGTAAAAACTGACGAAATCTTGTTTCACAAATAAAGTTAAACACGTCAATATCAACAACCGCTTAATAAAATCCTTAATAGAATCTGTGCCTTCTGCAATCTCGGACTTAGTCATGAGTCTACTGATTTTCTTTACTATATTACATGATCATGATAAACATAAAATTAAATTCTAAGTACCTACAAATAGTACAATTGAGTTCTCAACGTCCGGTCTGTGATGATAGAGATATTAGGCTATCTGTGTTCTCTGTTCACCCCGTAAGTCATGCAGCGTGACGGTATAATAGTTTGTAAGGGATTTATTGAATAATAACATAATGTAGGTCACGGTCGACCGGTAGCGCGTGCGCAGGCGCCGCGCCGTGTGCGGTGTTTCAATTGATAGCTCCACTGGCATCAGTCCAGCCGCGAGCCGCGTAAACGTAAAACATCTTTTATGTATTAATGTTTACATATAAACATACGTAAATGTAAGATATGTATTTGTAGCACGTTTTAATTTCTTTTTTAAACTATAAGTTCTTACACTTAGTTAACAAATACGTCATACTTTTATTATTATTGTTTTTTGTTTTCTATTACACGTAACACTATTATTTTCCATATTTTTTACTATTCTCGAAGGGTCACTGGTGGAGAGTGCCACTAGGCATTATGTTCGCCCTATGAATTGTACTTTGATTAAGTAATAATGCTATTATATGAGTGACGTGAGATATTTAGCAAATTACAAAGAGACGCTACAAATTATTACGCCATAGGAGCAGGCACATAAAAAATGTTCTGGCAAACTTACCCTTTCTACTTTCATATATGAGACTAAATATTCCAATTTAGCGAAAAATTTATATAGCAATCTAACAATGGTGGTATATGACACTATCCGTCGACAATGATCCGTCATGCTCATGCACTGGAAAGGAGGGTTACTCGGATCCTAATGTTAAACTTGTTTATAAGAAACGTGTTTTCACTGAGCTATTAAAAGATAGGCACGTTAGAATGCATATATAGTCTGGATATAATAAACTCATGTCTACAATGTAGATAAGATCTATGTCATAGATCTTAACCTATTTTTAAACCCATAAGTACTTCAAGAGTAATGCTGTTGACAAAGGCCAGTAAAAGCAATTAACAGCACTCTGATATAGGATTAATTCTATCATGCTAGAAGATTTTAAGTACCTATTGAATATCTTTCTATCGTATGTAAAGTATTTATATTTATAAGATTCATGATATATTTGAGAGTTATATATACTGTTCCAGAATTTTGCACTTATAACACGTCACTCGATGTAATAACTTAAAGTATTTGCTCTTTTTAAATGGCACGTTTGAACTGACATCATTTCAATTTCGTTCGTACTGCTTCAGTCCAGCGCAGGGTAGTGTGGTGCCGTATGCGTCGGCTTGGTTGACGTAATTGAAGAGATACCAACGCAGGAAACACTGATATCTAAGTACGTTTTTACTGATGTAAAATATTGACGAATATTTCAAATAACCCAAATAATATATAGGAAAATATAATTGTGACTTTTTTCCAACCCTTTTATCCTTGCACTATTGAAACATGCGTCTCTTCTCAGAATTACAAAGTTAAGGCCACTACGCTGGCAAAGTGCTGGTTGGCAGGCATCACACACCTTAAAAAAAATTTTTTTGATGAACTCTAAGGTGTGCAGGTTTCCGGACGATATTTACCTTCACCATTAGGTATAGCAAGTGATATTTTGACTTAAAACTTTATGACTTAACAATTTTAGAAGTAAGGTGAAGTCTTTAATATCCACTGTTGTTATGTAGATATAAGATTATGGGTACCTAATATTTGTTCACCCAATGCTGGAATAATTTCGTCATTATTTCCATTTGTACTCACATATTGGACGAAGAGATAATACAAGTACTATTGTAATACATTTAATAAATTTTCCAGAATGTATAGTAATATATCCCATAAGAATATACAGCAACTCGTGTTTTCCAATTTCCCGGCACGAGGGAACGTTTGATGCCGGACACGTGACGCTCAACGCGTTTAACGTCGCACGATACAACGTGACGACTGACATTGCCATGTGATGCGCTGCTATAACACGCAGAAGTTAATTAGCCACTTCGCTATGATGACGAAATAGCGATGTATTAACTGCACGAAAAGCATCTCTTGGTCAACTTTGTTATGTTTTTAGATTTATTTTAATATGAAAGCGTCTCAAAAATGCATATAACAATTAACCAGTTAATAGTCTCCGTACTGACGCGCCAAACACAAGAGCGGTTCAAAGCATGTTTCTTATTTCTGCGTGTTGTATCACTCAGCCCGTTTTATGTTCTACATTCGTTTATAGCGGGTGAAAGAGTCTGAGCCCCGAGCATACGAATCTGTTACCGATTGACAAAGATTGATATATTAAACGTAAATAAATGCAACTTGTTATATTTCCACAGAATGACGTCACCAGCTATCACCAAGTCGCCAGAAAATCAAAAGGCAGAGAAGAAATCTCCATCCCACTCCGCAGAAAACGTGGAGCGTGTGCCGCCCGCCGTGGAGTCTGCGCCCTCCACGAGCTCCGCGCCTGAACCAGCGGATCCGTTTTGCTGGATGCGAATCTTCAGACTGGCAGATCTCATGATGAAGCAAGGATGTTAAATAGTGATTAATACGCACACCCTGTGCACAGATCACATGTTTTACCACTTCAGTTCGTTGTACTATGTTAGAGTTATATAACATATTCTCGTTCAACTAGCTCTTATAATAATAGAAGTTGAAAAGTAGCAACAAATTAACATATTTAGATGCTATGAAGTAGGTAGTACAAAAGAACAGTGGGTCTAAAACTGATAGTACCTCATTTAATTATATTAATTGGACTAAGTATTTCACAAAAAGTCAACCATTTAAAACTTTATTTCATTCCTATAACATGTATAACAAAATAATTTATTTTATTGCTATATAACCATTTCAATTTTACATATATATTGACTCGAAAATGTTGTTTAGAAAGGAATTATAAAAATGGGTTCACTCTGGACCTCTCTGGTCGGGACTGTGGACAAACAGAGTTTGCACGTCTTATACTGTTTCGTTATCACCTCATTTTATTAAAAGTGTTGGCAACTTCACCACTCTGTAGATATGGTAAATGTAATGTATTTATAAACAATAACAAAAAATAAGTGAATAAATATATGTAATAAAAAAACTACTAAAAAAATTGTTTGTTTTATTGTATCCTTGTGTAAGAAACCTTGTTTGTAAGTTACGAATATTTAGAGAATATGTAATCTTATGTTGATATGAATTTTTCGAAAATCTTTGCCTCTGCGGTTATCCTCTCGTGTGAATCTCGTCAAGAAGTCTATCATGTCATACCCATCATTTAAAAGAATACTTTATGAGATTACTACATTTTATATAATTCCACTTCACAGACATGTACATTCAGATTCAAAATAAATGAAACAAAATCTTCACATTTACTTTTCACTCTACAATATTTGTAAACCTGGTGATAGCAGTTTTCTCAATCATTAGAACATTGTCTAAAACATGAGTATACCATTCGGGGGAAATGTAACATGACGCCTGTCATCCCCATGGAGGTAGTCAGTGAAGTGCTCCCACTCACGTATACTCACACGTTCCACCAGTTCGTTGTCGTACCGCTATGGAATAGGGCGGGAGCGTATCAACAAGCATTACCTACCTGAAATACTAAGTTGGAAAAATTCAGTAGTACCCGACCCGGGATTTGAGCCCGGGCCTCTCGATCGGCAGTCGCGCAACTAACACGACCAACGATGCAAACAGACTATCCATACAATGTGGACTTACAAAAGGCAAAAGAATGTAGCACATTATTGGATAATTTTATCCATAATTCTCCCGATGATGTAATGTTTGCTTTATATAGAACTACTACTAGTTACTACAACATATTTGGTTTATTAATATAGTGTATACCCCTTGAGCGTCCCTTAATGTGGGTACCCTATAACTATAAGAAATATTCTTAACTAATGATTGCCCCGTCTCCTAGATGGCAGCACTAAGGTCTTTCTGAGGACGCAGCTGTTCTAGGGTCGACAGACTAAAGTACCCTAGAATTGTACTATTGTACCCTGTCCGATTTATAACACTGGTCTCTAGTAGTATACTAAAAATTTACTGCAAAAACATAAATATTCAAATATCAATATTATTCCTCGGGGAAATATGGTTAAATTTAGGACTGAGTTGTGGCGATATTTAGAACCAGCAGTGGGCATTTATAATACAATATTTGTTATACATTTTTCTAACAAACAATAGTTGTTGGAGGCAAAAATTTTCAATTACGTATCAGTTGGACATAGGCCAATAGCCACTCCACGAGCTCAATCTTCATTCAGCTCTTCGTATCCAAGCGCTGCCAGCGGCCTCGTATATATTATCACCCCACTTAGCACTACGTCTCCACTACAAATGATATGCAACAGTTGTACATAAATAATAGTGTAATATGAAAGTTCTTATTTCCGTTTGTAATGCTACAAGGAGGTGGGGATAATGAAATGACAATACCATTTATGTAATATTTTTTTAATAGTATTGGTAGGTAGGAGGTACATAACACGCAGGAGTCTGGGTCGGTTTTGGATAAAGGGAAGTAAAGATACAATACTATTTGCAATATGTACAAAATATACAATTATCTCTAAGTCCTAGCATTTTAAACTTATTATAGAAATATGATCACAATATTTTTTATATTCTTACGCTCCACTACAACTAGGCGGCCGGCGGCGCGCGCCGCACGCCTTCACTTTTGCTGCACACTTGAGATCAAATGTTAATTTTACACGCTCCCCCCCCCCTCGCCGAGCGCGCTCCCCCTCCCCGCGCCGCGCGCCGCGCCCCGCGCCCCGCGCCCGCCCGCCGCGCGCCGCGTCCCGTCGACGACACCATATTATACTTCTCACATCGTACAGCGTTACTCCTGTAAGTCGACATTCGACTTGCCGAATTAAAAACCCTCCTATGAAAAATAATAAAATATAATATGATCGTGGCCTGGAGCGTGGAAATCTTTACGAAAATATTAAATATTAGTAATTGACATTTTGACATAGTTTTTTTAAAAGTTGATGAAGATGCGAATTTTATTAATCATTAGGCGAAACTCCGTTAAAATCGTCGTGATCACTCTCGTGCCACGAAACGATCACGTCGGTCAATAAATAATAAACTACGGGCCGAGCAGCGATCCGTCAGCCATAAATACGTTTTTTATAATTCTCATGTGTGTGTTCTTATCTCATAATTTTTCTCACAAATATCAATTCTAAATACTGTATCGCTATGTATTATGAAGACTTATTTACACGAGGTCCTTCTTAAGGAATTCAAATAAGAACAAGTGTACATCATATGGGTATCAGTTTCACTAATAAAATTATGTTTTTAAAATTAATGGACGAAGTGACGAGTTCGTTAGTGTTCCTCCTCTAGCCAGCTCGTGCACCGCTCGCGACGGAGACATGACAAACCATACATTTATACAACTATACATTAAATCTTAAAAACAATTTACAATCATAATATAATTATTACCTGTGCTGTTATTTTCTATATCGTACATATAAAATTACAATACATAAAATATTTTGTACTTTGTTTCGAGTACGACAGGGGATGGCCGCACCCTTATCTAACTATACAACGAGAGATGCCGACGAGTCCAAGGTGAAAACGTTCAAGAGAAAGAGAGAAAGAGAGAGAGAGACGGCCCAAAGTAACACGGAGCGAGCCGACGTGGGCCGCGCGGACCACCGGGAGCGTATGAGAAGTACAATATTGTCAGGTCGTGCGTTCGAGCCAGCACTCGCGGGAGAGAACTCGCGGCCAGCTACGGAGGCGGCGGAGCGGCGGCGGGCGGCGGAGCGGCGGCGGGCGGCGGCGGGCGGCGCCGGGCGCGCTCCGCACCCCGTCGGCGGGATGGCATTATTCAATTCAACATTCTCGATACAAAAATCTCGCAGTCGACATATTGCGGACTGCGAAATTTTTATATTTGAAAATATTTTATTCTGTTGTTTTTTCTTTGTTCCTGTGATTGTAATTCTGAACCAGCTACGTCTAAAAATGAACAAAGGTTGGAAAAGTTTCATCTAATGTGTTCCGATCGACTCGCGCCGCCGCTCCCCACACTCATAACACTACTTATAGCCTACGTTAAAAAGTCAGAATCACAGTTCGGGTATTTCCGTGCATCGTTTCGCTCGCGGCCCGCCGCCCGGCCGCCGCCCGCGCCGCGCGGCGGCCGCTCGACCCGCCGCGACGCGAGCTTCCATCGCCTACCGTAACGAGCTCATCGAATAAATCAAACTTTAGTACGAATAGATTCGGTATTTACAACGTTTTAAATTACTTTACAGCTAGAGGCTTAAAACAAAATAACAATTTACACTAACGATAAAAAATGCTCGACAGATCGCTCTCCGTCGTCCGATCGGAGCGCGAAGTCAAATATAACACACTCGTCGATCGAGTCCTCCTTTCGCACTTCACTTCTCATAACCGTTCAGAGCGTGCGCGCGGCGGCGGCGCGTTACGCGGCGCGTCTGTCGGCGCGACTCGCGTCGCGACTCGCGGCGCGTCACACGGCGCGTCACGCGGTGGCAGTGGCGATGACGATGAGCAGGTGCGCGATGTGCTTGACGCGCTCCATGAGGTCGGGCGCGATGCGCATCAGGTTCTCGTTGGCGAAGTCGCACGACGGGAAGATGTGCACCGTGTACATGGACTGCGGACAGAGCGCGCTCGCCTCATACATATGTCACATGGCTTAATAAAAATATAACGTAACTTCGCGCCCATCATCCCCGAAGAGGTGGGCAGAGCAGTACAGTACACTCCCACGTTTCACTCGTTAATTCCATCCCATTATGATATCGGGGAACGTGGAATATCTTATGCACGCGCCGCGGTCGACAATCAATATGCTGTCTGTGTTACTTGTAAGTTCCTTGCAAAGACCGCTAAACGCCACTTTGTATGCTGACAATTTTTTTTATATTAAACATATAATTGACCAGCACGACTGTTTAGTATTGTGTAATAATAATAATATCTTGCGATATGTCATCAAACTACCTGATCGCAAGGTACGCATTTTTGTCGCGGTCACCAGGCGACTGACACATTACATATAAATATACATAGGCATTAACGTTCTGTTACACCCAGACACAGAACAAACTATCGATACCACTGTATGTAATAAGATAATATAGTTCTGAAGTAATGCGATATTCCGTGGCCTTTCGCAGGTCAGTCATTGGAATATTTAAAACCAGTTTCATTCCCCAAAGCAGCGCACTGTGGAGCGCACAAGAGACGACCTGGTGGTGCCGCACCTGGTGGTGGCCGGGCGTGGGCGCCACGTTGACGATGCCGGCGGCCTGCTTGCGCTGCAGGTACGTGATGAAGCCGGCCGTCAGGTTGGTGGACTGCTGCAGCACGTCCATGTGGTCGCGGCCGCACGGCAGCGCCAGCAGCATGCAGTGCTCCAGCTCCAGCTGGTTCGTACGTTGCTCAAATATTAATTATGTACAGAGACATGCAGGTGAGGCAATCGTATAGGTAGTTAGGCTCATTCAGTCCGCATCTTCTCTCTGTCTCTCTCGGCAGGCTCACCTTCATCTTGCGGTGCACCTGGTCGAGCTGCGCGGGCTCGAGGCGCATGCGCTGCGCGATGCGCAGCAGCGACGCGGCGCCGCCGTCGGCGCTGCGCGAGAGCGCGTCGGCGGCGACGCCGGGGTTGCCGCCCACGAAGTGCATCTGCACGGCCGCCGAGTCGTTCTTGAGCGCCAGCAGCCCCTGCCACATCACCGGGTACCGCTGCGGACCACGCGACACCGCTATTATGCACAATGTACGATTGTTTCCCTACCTGCCTATGAAACTTTACAAATGCTTTATTGTCAATCATTTCTTCATTTTACTTGTCGGAGTAACGAAGCTATACATACTTGTGCCGCGCATCGATGCAGTAATCGATCGATTAAACTTGTCGGACATTCTAATCTTTAACGACTATGCAGGGCTGGATTATCTACCGGGCAGTGTAGGCAACCGTCTAGGAGCCCGCGTCGACTGGCAGCCGCACAGACTAATATTAAGCGTCGCGGGACAACGAAAACAAAAATTAAAAATATATTTCACAGGTGACAATTGAAATTCAATATTTTGTATCTTTAATGATTATATTAGGTGATCCCTCTGCAACATAATAAATAAATTGCGTAATTATCAATTAAATTACATTGTAATTCAAAAAATATATTTTTAAGTTGAAACAGCATTAACGAGCTCTGAAAAATGCATTGCCTATGGGCCTCGCATAGTTAATCCGTCCCTGCATATGTACGTGTTGTAACTTAATTAATTAAGCATCTCTTTCACGATTAAAATGAAAATGAATTTACTACGACTATCATAATAACAATTTTCACAAACGTAAATCGATCGATAAACGTTAAAGAAACACGTTAAGTGCGTAAAAAATGAACGTAATAGTATGAGAGCAACGACAATATGGCTAAATGCATGGCTATGCTAGTAGATGAAGTAGTAATATGGAAGCGAGGCGCGTTCGTACATTGAGCAGCGTCTGCAGCGAGTCGGCCTCTCGCGGCACCTGCGCGGCGTGCGGCGGGCCGGCGGCGGCGGGCGCGCCCGCGCGGTACGCGCCGTACGCGGGCGGCGGCGAGCGCCCGCACCCCACCGCGTACACTGCGCACACACGCACGTCACCAGGCCGCCGTTACTTATGTGAGCATCGCTACTTGTACCAATCATTTGTTGTTGTGTTCTTGTTCATTACAAATTATTGCATGTGATAGAAAGTACTGAATCTATTCTTAATTGAAGTTATTAAAACTTCATACGTTCAATAAGGGTACAATATATTTTTTTAATACTAGAAATATCTGTTACTACTATCAACTTTATATACTGACTGATGAGGCGGTCGGGCGCGGCGGGCGGCGCGGGCGGCGCGGGCGAGTGCGCGGGCGAGCGCAGCGGGCGCGGCACGCGCGCGCCTGCCGGCCGCCGCAGCTCCAGGGGCGGCGCGGGCGCCTCCGAGCCCTCGGCCTCCAGCGACCTGCACCAGCGAGACACGGGCTCACACTCGGGCCGGCGCGCACTGAGCACGCCCGCAGTGTTACGACACGTGCGAGTTGCATATATACGGTATGCGAAATAAACTGTATTTCTTTATTATGTAAATATGGAATCATTTTCATCTTTACGTATTGTATACGCACCAATCACCCACACTCATACTTGTTTATTTCATTCCGACCAATTTTATGTAAAAAACACAAAATTCCAATAAATGTCTTATCACCATTACAATAAACTCCATGAATTTGTTGGTTCTTACCATTCAAACTTAAACAACGAATGATATTGCAAAGATAAATATAAAAAAAACAAATAAAGGATAAAATAACACAAAGGATATTTAAAAATTTTAAAAAGGTAGCAATCAGTACAACTAACAATAACCACTTTTTATTTGCGTTTCTATATGTGACTGTCTATATGTGAGTGAAAACATTCCAAAAATGTTTACTCAGTACTATTAAATGACCGGGCAAAACGTCAACGTACCTGGGGTAAGGGGACGAAGAGGTCCGACACTGGTCCTGGGTTGCCCGAAAATGTTGTTGATACATCTGGTAATGTTGATGGGAAAAATGAGGATACATTCCTCTCTCACCCTGGGAAACAAAATGAATAATTAAACGGTGTTCTTAGTAACTAGAGAGATTTTATCATAATATAAAAGTGTATTATTACATTGCAATATACCAAGGTAATAGGTGGTGAAGTTTGCTGGTGTGCAGGCGGAGGGCTCCTAACTAATTCGGCAGACTATCCCGGGTAGCATGAACAGAATTGGCATTGTGAAATATCTTAGTAGAGTGTGTGTCATTCGTAGTAGTGTATGCAGTTATAGCCGGCTGCCGATAGACAATATCGTGGTATAGGGTAGGCAATGATAGTAATAGTAAACGCTTACTAGTCAAGTAAATTGACTCACCATAGAAATCTGGCCCTGGGGGCTAACAGCGGGCACGCTCGTGATTGTCACTCGGGATGCTAAAAGTATAACACTATATTAATAATTTTACTTCAATTGTTATAATTAAGTAACCAATACAACACTTTCAAGAAATACTATTATTGACTGAATTTATTCATGTCTATACTATGAACGATCTAAGACAAGATGCGATTGTCGCTAGCAAACGGAACTCGAGTTTCGTAAGGAACATACCAGAATTGAGTTGATGGTGAGGGCTCACGCCCTGCGACAGCGGCTTGGCGAGCGAGTGCGGCGAGTGCGGCGACTGCGGCGAGTGTTGCGAGTGCTGCGACAGCTGCGGGTGCGGCGCGTGGTGCGCGTGCGCCGGGTGGTGCGCG
>DWTO01001629.1:0-15736 GCA_018244755.1 Jemadia pseudognetus
TCGACCCGGGAATCGAACCCGGGACCTCCCGATCGTCAGTCGCACTTGCAACCAACACGACCAACGAGGCAGTCAATGGGTTATATATGGTTAATATAATGGGTTAGTCCGTCTCTTAAGACACTAAATTTCGTTTACGGTTTTTTATGAAGTGTAAAACCTGGCTTAAATCGAAACGAACTGCTCAGCATTCGTTTCGAAGCATACAAATATTGGTAAGTTTTTGTCACTTGTGAACTTACAAGATTTATTTTACTTTGGAATCCATTTCAGTCTGCAGTCGAGTCAGAGCTATGCATGGTTCATTCTTGTACATTGTTATAATCAGTTAACTTCATCAGCTATGTTTTCTACCCGCCATGGAGCGTTCGAGCGAAATGAGGCCACTATAAGCTCGCCACAATCAAGAACTGCGGTACTTGTGACACGAACACAATACCTAGCACTGAATAGTTGAACAAATATTTATCGTGGGCGACCCATTTGTCCGTTTATTGTATGGAAAAGTTATTTTTAGTCGTGACGTATGGAAAAGAAAAAAATCCGCTCCATTTCAAAAGCATAAAGACGGAATGTTTACGGCAAAATTCTAGTGCTGCGTTTTCTACATTTATAACGAAGACTACTAAAGGCGGTTTTTTATAATAAAAAAAAATTATACAGAATTTCGTTTAGTCTTTTAGAATGTTAATCATACATAAATATATAATACATAATCTAATAAAAATATGCGGGCACTAATAAGTATGAGTGTATATATAATTTAATTTAGAAAATACATATATTATTTATGAATAGAATCAAAATGTAATTGAAATTTGAGAACTGTCATTTATCTGTTCACAAATCTTGTTTTCTTTAGTCTATTTGAAATTGGGTAAATGTTGACTTACGAGTAGTATTCATTCATTCAAATTAAATTTATTTAGAGAGAAATTCACTAAAAGCTGGCTAGATGCTCAATATTAGATTAACCCTTCAAATTATATTTATTTATAACTACATACGCGACAACATTTACAACAATAAATTGAAGTATTTTTTGTGTTTTCGTCGGTAGTACCTACATAATTTTAAACAACGTCTCAAATTGACAGGTAATTATTGGTCCAAAAGCAGTCCACTTTGAAGTCAGTTCCAGACGTCGTAATAATTGGATTCTTCTAAAGTAAACAATGAAAACTTTTAATGTTAATGTCATTGTTACAAATGCGTTTTGTTCACAGTTAAAAAAATAATAAAACGTATTTATTTTATTATGGTTAATTATGGAAGTTTCTGTAATGCGATATTTTTACTTCTATAGATGTAACGATCATAGAATAAATCAATTAACACGACCACTGTTACAATTAACACGACCACTGTTACAATTAATACGCAACGTCTGATTCCCGTAAAATTTAAAATCGTAAATTGTTTATGTGACGGCGATAACTTTCAATGATTATAATATGTAATTGTCCACTGCTGGACATAGGCCTCTCCTGAGGGGTTATGCCCAGGGGTTAAAATATTTTTCATAAACTATTTAGTTCTTATATACCAATAAGCTATACATATATAAATATATTCCATTGGTATAAGGGGAAACACCGACACCAGAGATTGCTTTAGTACAAATTTTTGAGGGTGCCATTTACTGAGTTATATGTGTTTAATAAACCTTTTCAACTGCCCTATAGACCTCTACTAAGTACGATTTATACCATACCCACAAGGAATGATTGCTCACGTAGTTTGAGAAACACCGACACTGAACTTGTTAATGGCGGTCACCCATCGTATCCCGTTTATTCATCGAAAGATTACGCCGTTTGCAACATTTAGAGGGTTTGAGGTAATAGGTACTCTGTGTGGTCATATAATGTGAATAGACTTATACCTATATTAAATATCCGTATCCAAGATACGTAACATAAACGTAACATCAAACCTGTAGTACCCAAATAGGTAGGCAGAGAAGAGTAGTAATCTCCACGTTTCACCTGTTATGTTTATGTCCCTCAGTGCAATAGATGCTGAGCCTTTTGCCATATACCACGCAAAATCCAGACTCCGAGCCAGTACCTACTAGAAATCATAAATTTTAATTTTAATAATAATTATTATAATTTTTTTATTTTAATTTTAACATTGACTCATTTTAACACGACTGACTTATTAATTGACTGCTTCCTTTGCCGTGTTGGTTGCAAGTGCGACTGCTGATTGGGAGGGAGGTACTGGGTTCAATTCCCAAGTCAAGCAATATAAAAATTTTTTAATATAGATTTTCCCGGGGACTTAGATTCTCTTCGGGAATTACAGGCATGATGTTATGTTTTTTACTTTTTTTCCCATGTTAATATAGTATTTAAACGACCAGTTCGATCCAATATCAAGAAATTTGAAATATTAAACTTGTATTAAAGGATGACCTTAATAATTCCATTCGCAATATGATGATATACATTACTTTACACGTCTAATATGTGCATAGACTTGACATCAGTAGAAACCATATTTAGTAATGAATTCGAAGCGCATACAAAACCAGCACTTAAAGTTATAAAAAACATATTACATACTATAAAATTCTAGAAGTTAAAAGTTTAGTTTTTTTACATTGCACTAATAAGTTTTTGTTCGTACGAGTACGTTGATTAAACTTACAGAAATCGAAATACTTATGTTATGACAATATATAAAATAATTACTTATAACATTTCGCTAATGAACAGCTATGTGGTTATGTGGCTATGTGGCTATGTGGCTTATCAATAATACATCTTAGATGTTTATCTCAATTACTTTCTGAGTCTGGGATTGTTATGTCCAGATCAGTACATTATATCAATAGGTATACGGTCAATATTCTTTTTAGGCACTTAGTCCGTTTACATTACAAATATCACTGATTATTACATTAGAAACTATTATCGTTTAATAACTAAAACAAGCACAAACTATTTATTTTTGTTAAAAAAATATAAAACGCATTAGTTGTGTAGTCTGCAAATTGATTAAACAAAATGATTTCTCAATTCAGTATTAGTAATCATTACCTAAGTGCTAATACGATAATTAATTATGATGTACTAATGTTACAATTAATTACCGTAATGTATTGCGCGCCGATTATAATATTAGCATCTCGATGTACTATAGGGTCTGCCTTGCAATATCACAATTACATAATACGATTATAATAGAATTAACCGTTACGTAAACCTTCATTTGGAAGCCTCTAGCCAAAATTTATTGTCCTAAATTATACGTATATTGGACTCAAGCCTGGCCGTTTTCTAACAAAAAATACAAAATGATTACTCTTATTTCAGTTAAATAAGCTCCCCATAAATTGAAACGTAATTGGCTACATTAGTATAAATATAATAATTCTTTTGTATCACAAGAAAATATTGTCGTTCTGAAAACATTTCTTGTCGGTAAAAGATCTCCAAGGCCAAGAAACTACTCAAGATGTGAGTAAATAGCTATTCGTTCATCAGTTTGTAAAACGTTACTGCACGGGTAGTTTCCACTGATTGTCACACAAGGCATAATAATTTATTTTTTACTTCAGCATGTACAGCAAACCACCGTTTTAGATTTCAGTTAAAAATGTATTTTGAAATTTATTTCTGCAACTTTTAATAGAAATATTATGTTTATTTATACATATTTTCAATAGGTTTTTTTTTACTTAATTAATAATAATTAAACTCAGCATTCCAATTTCATTAAATTATCCCGTCTACCGAGAAGGTAGTATAATAATTAATTACAGACAATATCCTGGGGCTGGGGTTTGTTTATAGATAAAATAGAGATAGCAACGGGCCACGAAATCCATTTAGAAAATATGCCCAAGTCACGGTGAAATTAGAAGCAGCCTGTAACGTTATTAATGAGTTTCCGATATTACCCCCGTTCACCCTCTGAATTTAATAACTTACCCTTAGGCGGAATCTCCATTAGGCGTAAAAACGACAATCTATTATGGTCGTTATATCGCGTTTCACTTAAGATATCAAATGAATGTTGGTTATAATCCTTTTTAATTTTATTTACTAGTAATTTTTTATCTTAAAATGTTACATTATCTCCTTGAATTCTAATAGGGTATCCGAAGAGCCATAACAGATCTATTTTTGACCTATTTCTGCAGTTAAGAAGGAATGTTTGTACATACCGGTTTTAATGGAGCGAAAGATAAACGAACTATATAGAAGCGCGCCTTTCAACCGCTCAGGTCACACCTGTCCTATCTGAAATTGGATCTAAGTATCTACGGGCTTAAGTAACCACTTAACGTCAGGTAGTCCGGAACCGCCTTTCGCTATTTCTATAACAGCAGGTACATCTATTACTAATGGCACTTTTCTAGATGTCTTATCCGGGACTAGTAACTAATCTGCCAATATTTCTAAAGTACGGAGAATCGTTTTGAAAAACGAATAGTACTATCTCCGGTATTATTAATAATTCCCGATTTATTTTAATAAGTCAATTAATTATTATGGGTTAATTGTATAGAAAAATAAATCAAGTTACTTCAGCGTTTTAATACGGAAAAATGGTTAATTTAGCAATACGACAAAATGCATAAATGAGGGCAATCTTACATATACACAACTATGATACAAGTTGATTGGAATATGCAAACGTAGATATGAAATCGAATCCAGGTCAATCGGATACAGGACTAGCGTCTTTGTATTCAAATTATAGTATTGCACCATCCACAATATCATTTTGTTAATTATTATAATAATTAACTATAAAATAAATAAGTAACAGTTTAAAGTGTTATGTTACTTTTAGCGGAAGTCTAAGTCCAAAGTCTTGTATTACTTTAATTGTAATAAGTCCAACGAATGTCTTATGTTACCGCAACTGCAATAAGAATGATACGTTTCAGCCTAATCATTTTAAGCAAAAACAATTTGAATTTGGGATATTTTATTATGAAAGACATCCCGAACAAAGTACATACAAATGTGACGGAATCTTGTACAAATGTGCAATAATGTTACGTTATATTATTTAAGTAACATAAATGTGTACTGCCCGTAAGAAACTAAATTTTACATTAAAACTTTTTATATCACCTAAAATATCTGCATTACACATTCAGATGCGAACCATTAATATCTATTAAACATCAATTAGTGTTCATTTTGTCGCTACATAATAATGTTTAGATTCGGCCTTATTTTCAGAACTTTGTACTGGATTTATAATGAATCAAAACTGTGGGCTGGTATAGCAAGTAATTTAACTAAACTCTTTTCATCAAATATTATTGTAGTAGGTACCTATTTGCGTCGACCACATTTTTTAACCTCTAATAGCCTCTCCTCTAGGCATTAAATTAGCACCTTTTCACATGTTTGTGTTTTAGTTTATAATAAATAAATTATAATGGAACATCACGTCTGTAATTTCCTAAGAGATCAAAGGAGTCCACTTCTACGTCGTGAGCTTATTTCCATATAACTAGGAGCCTATTTTCATACATCTAGTCAAGTTAGAAAAAGTCCGATGGTTCTATTCACGACTCGGAAATCGAACACGGGACCTCTCGACAAGCAGTAGTTCATGCAAATGTTCGACCAACGAGGCATATACATATACAGGCATATAAACAGAAAAAATATATTTTAGGAAACCATAAAATAATCTGCCCAATGACAATATTGATCGACTTGAAATATAACAACATCCAATGAGGATTATATTCAGTATATTCGGTGCCCATTGTAACCTCCGAGGCATTATAAACGTACTTAATTTTAGCTCGTCCAGCTTGATTTATGGCTCGGATATAAAGACAAATGGATAAACAGAGGTATTCCATTTCGCTTTATGTTAAAATTGAAAATACAAATTGCAGGGTTTATTGAACGCTCTTTCATTATCTTTATTTAACGTTCGCTTTGACGTTGACGTATTATTTTAAATGTCAATTATCTTTGACAATGTAAACGATGAATGACTAAAGGCGTTATTTACCATGCTGGAGATATATACATATAATTATAGATGTATGTGTATATGTGTATGTAATAACTCATTTTACGTCTAAATTCAGTAGGCAGAGTAACGTAGAATACCCCCACGTTTCACCAGTTATAAGCATTGGACTAATACTGTGAAAAGTTTGTTGTCATCAATGTTTAACCGAAAAATCAACGTTTATTAGTATGCACATATATTGAGTTGACCGCTTCCTTGGTCGTGTTGGTTGCAAGTGCGACTGCCGATCGGAAAGTCCTCGTTTCAATTTCCGGGTCGGGCACTACTAAATTTTCCTAATTTAGATTTTCTAGTAGTGGCTCGGAGTATGGATATGTGCCCGGTGTATGGCAATAGGCTCACCGCCTATTCATAGTAAGACGTAATCGTACATAACTGGTGAAACGTGGAAGTGTTCTATATTCCTCTGCCTACGTCTTCGGGTATTACAGGGGCGATGTTAGTATTAGTAAACTGCTGGACGTATGCCACTCCTAACTTGAACCACATCAAGCGATCCTCAGCAAGTCTCAAACAGTCACGGATATTTTTCTTCTAGTTCGTCGATCCAGTATGTTGTAGGGCGCCCCACAGTATATCTCATGATTCGTCGTATGCATGAAGTATTATGATTGAAAATTTAATTATATTACTCCAATAAATTAAAATCGATCTAACTTGTTAACATATTCATTAAAGCATATTTAATTATGCTATTGGAATTCAATCTGCATTTTGAATTAATTAATACGCGACCACAATTCATTATCATGTGAATAATAATTCTATTTTGGGATTCACCATTAAGTATGGATTCTATGAAAGTGACAATTTTATAGGAACGATTGTAATTCATAGAATTGTCATTAAATTTTTCAATTGACCATATTATTTTGTGAAGACTAAAGCGCCCCAGTACTTAGATCATATCACATAATACAGTAAGGTGGAGTTCAAATTTCAAGTTATTGAACAGGCTGAATAAACAGGCTGTTTACCACACATAGCACAAAAGGAAGAAATGTGGAGTGGATAAAGAAACAATAGAAAGAAATTAATACAAGAGTAAAAGCTAATGAAAGCAATGTTAAATGCGGTAAGAATATAGGCGCAAGAGTGTCGCTTACTAAACACTAAGGCCAAGTGAACAAGTGACCATGTGACTAAATGACTGTGGAATAGGTGACTCTGTGACTAAGTTTTTTTATTTATTTTTTATTTAAAACTCTTTATTGATTACCTATAGCTAGGTTACAAAGGGCGGACTTAATGCCTGATGGCATTCTCTACCAGTCAACCCAGGGTGATGGGTTGTATTATATGATATGATATATATGATAGTATTAGTATAGCAGGGCAGGGCAGGGCAGGGCAGGGCAGGGCACAAATCCAGACTTCTAGCTACCACTATGTAGAAGTTTCAAGTTAGAAACACCCAAAGTAGGCAGCCGGTAATCGAACCCAAGACTTCTCTGTCAGCAGTCGCGACCAACGAGACTCTCAAAATATAATAACATCGTAAAATATGTATAGCTATTATAACTTTTATTTTTCTTATAAAGTTTCCGACTACAAATAATTACAAGTTATTTTCCGTACCGTACATAATACGTATATTTGTTACCGATGACCTAGATATAAAGAAATAAATATGTACAACTGCAAAAGAAACGGATTAAATATATTACTTGATTTACTGGCGATCGATTTTGAAGAAAGGCGATGGCTCAACACGTGGCGATTACGCGCTTAAACTACATATTTAATGTTGTGACGACACTGAATTTATTTTTGGCGCCAACAACAGGCACACTGATTGCAACGAAAATAACTCGCCAGACTATACCATGGCATGCTTTGCTTCCATTAAAAAAATAATCTCTTGCCTTTCACAATGTACTCTATAAATAAGTTTTCATATTTCGAATCTTTCTAATATCTCTGCATACTATAACCATAGACTAATTTATTTTTACCTATAATCAAAGGATTATAGGTAAAAATAAATTAGTCTATGTTAAATAAATGGTCTATTTTAGCTAATTAATTATTGTATGTACCATGACAAACTCTTCAGAACATCTAACCAGTAAATTAGGAGGAAATATAACCATGTTTTTTCAATTGCGATATTGTAAATTAAAGTTAGGTGTCGTTTCATTATTCCAATTTTAAAAAACTAAGATAACCTTAATACGTTTGCATTATTTTTATACCCTCCAAAGTAAAAACTGGCACATTCTAAAATATGTAGGTATGTATTCAACATAAAGGCAGTAATAAGACGATTAATAAAATCGCCTCATTAATTAATTTATTTAATTAGTGTTTAGCCCTTCGCCATATATGGCGATACTTTGTTTCCTATTACATAAGCGTAATAAGAGTAGCCTAATTTCCATTTGAGGCTTTATTCGTTCTGAGTCATCATATTTAGTGATTCAGTCCATTGTTTCCTTGGAGGCGAATATTTCGATGATAACGTAAGGAAAGTCCTGTTAGGTTCGTCACCCTGGCCCGCTAAGTGACGAAGAATGTTTTAATATTTACCTACTATATACACCCGAGCAAGCTGCGCGCGATAATTTGAGAACTGCGCGAAGGCATCACAGCGGCGCGCGGCGTGTTAGTAATGCATCTGCACAATTTTATTTAAATGTGGAAAATACGATTTATTACGTTCGTAGTGATCTTCGAAATTGACATTTAGACATGACATGAAGCGATGGAAATGATATTGGTCGTGACTGAACTGGTATTGCTGGGGAAAAGGGCTTATTATCAATAATATTATATTAGGGAGGGTGTCCAAGACTGATATCTCTTGACCAAAAATGTCAAATACTGGCAGATAGGTGCGAATGTTAAGAATAGGAAAAGAGCAATGAATGTAGAAGCACGAAGCATAAGGGTAATGGTATTTGGCGGTCGCTGTTCTCTACAAACCCTGTGAGGGACATGTCGTGAGTTATAATAATGAAGGAATAAATCGTTTTAAATTATACAATAACGTAATGTGGGTAAGTGAACAGAATTGTGGACAATCACTCTAATCTACGTATGATCGTTATTTCTACACATGCCGTAAATGGCAACGACCTTTAATGTTTGATTTATGAGGCCATACCTATCCCCTGTGGACTTGGAAATTTCTCAATAATAATCTCTGCATCTGAATACATCTGACCCATTATAAGGTTGAGTGTATTCTTTAGGGAACTTAGATAATATTATGTGGGCTAATATGCGTCAACCTGTTAATGTAGATAACTTAAAATAATGTAAAATAAACCATAGACACGCAAGAACTGTCAAAATTTCTAATTAAGTAGAATTATCAACACTGGCACAGACTAAAATTTTTTGTATTATCCACTGAAGAGCTTATTACGGTCTACACTAAACATATGCAATACAAGGCGTAGGTATACAGGACAAACATTATATAAAAATGAGACAATAATATGTAACAATAAAATTAACATTAACACATGTATTTAACGAAAGGGAAAGAGAAAGGCAGCATTAAAGACAATATATAAATATAAAGCGATTCGCCAACTCAAAAACATACTCGTAATTATTGATCTTGCAAAATTCTAACGCAGCGAAAATGGCCGGATTATGCTTAAGCTACTAAACTATAGCGCAATTTTTCAATCAGAATTCAGATCCCAATTTCGAGGCGCGTCAAGCACTTGTATGTTTGTGTTGTGCCACAAACTCGCCACCTCTGTAAGTACCGCGTTGCTAATTATGACACAACTGTCATTCTTTATCCAATTAACTATATCAGCACAAAAACTTGTGTGCCCGTTTCACACATCGACGTTTATAATTGGTTTTCTTACAAACAACCGCTGTTAAATGACATATTGGCACTGTGAGATAACGTCCTTTATTCTACTCTAATTAAATAAAGTCTAATAGTTCTTGGCGACCTAAAATTTTTATTTAACTACTTTTAGACTGCTAGACCAGTGCGAGGCAGATCAATAGACAAATTAGAGAGCATTCGAAATAATTAATGCAATTACAGATTGTGCCTTTTTGTCTTAAATATTAGCGTGCTGTACTCTAGGCTGCATCTCGATTTCCATTAGGTGATGTAGCAGTCAAACACGAGCCTAAAACCATAACTAATATTACGGACAATCTATTGAAACGTTTATATTGTCTATAGCCACATACATTCTTAACGTCGCGGATATTTTCCATAAGCGTAGACAGAAATTAAATAGATCAACTAGGTGCTGTCCAGACACACTCGTATTTCCCTTCGGCTATTTTCATTAAAACTGTAATACTTTACTGTCTATTAAGGATACTTTGCACCTGCCCTTAGCATTTCCATTTATGATTAGGTCCATAGAAATTAATTGTTATATGGATGTGGTGTATGTATCATGTGGAGAACAGGAAGAGAGCTATATAAGGCAAAGTGTAGCTTTTCAACTAATCATGTTTTATGGCCACTCATAACCATAATTGGCTGATTCGTTGGTCGAGTAGGTACGCGACTGTCGATGGAGAGGTCCTGGGTTCAAATCCCGGGTCGGATACTATAGGAGTTTTCAAATTACTACAATTTCTAATTAAAATTTTCTAGTAGTGGCTAAGAATTTGGATATGTGCCTACCTGTTTGGGGATCACAGGCGTGATGTTACGTATTCTTATACAGTGTTTATACGCAACTTGGTCAGCGTTTCATGGTTGGCTGGAACCTTATTTGTGTTCCAATGCTGGTCGCTCCGAAAATTGCAGCAAACTTCATCACGCTGCTCCAATGTATAAAGTATAAACTTAACGAAGTGAAAATCAGCAGATGTAATAAAGGAATGCTATTTAATAACAATAATGATGATGTATGAAGTTTTTTCAGCGCAGAGTCGCGGTGCGGCCAAGGCCCGCCAAGGTGAGCAATGGCGGACACACGCATCCAACTGGGTCAACTTGACGACGCCGCGCGCGCCGCTGACTCATCCATACTCGTTACTACTGATTACTCATTTAATTAAAACTCATTTTATTAACATAAACAGGTACCCGACTTGTCTCCGGCTGCTGGTATTCTGCGTCAATACACGCGAATGTTTAGATGTTGTTTTGACGTAAGAATAATTGCGGTCGGTTGTCAGTTCAGAGAAAAGCGTTAATAATTGTTGTGTTAACCGTATAATGTTTGCTCCGAGGTAAGATTGTAGGTTTTTCTAAGTATATGTATGTATGTATGTGCGTGGTTAAATTTGTTGTAGTCGTATGGTGGCATCAGCTGTTGTCTAGTAAATAAGCTTGTTATTAATAAGATATGTAGCTTTATGTTCGGTAATTTATTCAAATTTGCATTATCTCACTAAGACTGACTCGTTGTTCGTGTTGGTTGCAAGCGCGACTGCCGATCGGGAGGTCCTGGGTTCAAAATCCCGATCGGACACTATTTTCTAGTACTAATTCGGAGTCTGGATATATGCTCGGCATTGCTCGATGTATGTCAATAGGCTCACCAGCTATTCCATACGTTTGCTTCCAAACGTAACTGGTGATACGTGGGAGTGTACCTACTACACTCCTCTGCCTACCTCTTCGGGAATCACAGGCGTGAAATTTCGTGTTTTTCGTTGTTGTTTAGCAAACCGGTAATTAAATATAGAATTATATTGACAGTCTCCTATCACCCGTGACGTGTGTTCTGTACTGAGGTTTGCAATACACGGAAATAAATGGATTTCTTCTAATTGTGTTAGCGATTAATTTATTATTAATAAATTGTTTATTCGTGTATGAAGTGATGAATTTATAGGAAGCGAGGCGTATATGTAAGTATAGAGATCTGCTATATACTCGGTGCTCTCTGCCTACCCCGTGAGGAACTTGGCGTGAAAATACGTGTACTGTAAGGTCTCTTCTTATGCGAATTATTTTTATACAATTTTGTAGTTGTGCGGTCTGTATTTCATCCAAAAATTTTTCGGACGAACATACATATATGCTTGTTTAGGAAGCGTATAGAGTCTCCAAAAATACGTGGAATACTCAAAGCTTTACCATTTGTTCCACTATCATATATGTATAACGTTTATGGATGTAAAGGGCGGCTACATCTACCTTAACTGTTCACATCCAGACATCAGTGATTTGTTTTTAGACTTTTTAGAGTGAGCTTTTGCAATTTGGGGATTCCCCTTGTATATATATGATACCATCGACAAGTAGCTATTATCTACATCATTCTGAGTTTCGCATTGAAAAATTGTCTTGAAATTAAATTTTATTTTAGCGGTGTTTTGTTCGTTTTTATAATAAGTAGCGAGTTTAAATTTTGCGAAGTTTGTAAAAATCCATCGCCTTTACCGCAAACATCTACTACAGAGACAGTCTCCTCTGATGATGAAGGTGATTTGGAACCACTTCGCAAACGATGCAAATTTTCATCAGATAGCGATAATGATTAAAATATGTAAAACTACATATATTACTTTTCAATAAAATGAAATGAATTAAGTTTGAATACAAGTTTGTTTTAAGCTTTTCCTATCCTATCCCTACTTTTTCAAGGCAACTAGTATTTTTTAATGCGAATTTTCTATATGCGCTTATCTATACAACGTATCCACCGCACAAAATGAGACCCTACCGTATTTATATTTAGGGATGAACATGAATGTAGTAGTAAAAGGACGGCAAGTATGTAAGTACCTATAGAGATTTTGGGCACGTGGTGCCCTCTGCTTAGCCCGTAACGGCTCTGGTGCGATGATGTTATAATTATAATAATATTTACTTTTTACTTACTTTTTACGCTTGTGTGTAAGTGTAGCAACCCCATTTTTCATCAGTCATTATAAACGTCGTACACTGGGCACAAATCAAGATTGGGGGCTACTACAGGGAAGGTCACGTAAGAAAAATCCAACAACACTTTACCCGACCCGAGGATCGAATCCAGGATCACTTACTCAGCAGTCTCGCTTGTTACCACTCGATAGACGAGAAAGTCAACCTACTTATTTTGACGTAATTTACTTGTCGTTCAACAAACATTCCGTTTGACACAAAGCACCAGTATAATTAAAGCTCTGTAAAGTTTCTAAATCTTATCGTTACTAAAACAAAGCAATAAGCAAACATGAACGCCAGTTTAAGTTCTTATCGTAGCCCCTAACCAAACGCAATAAGAACAATTTAAACTTGGAACAAGGAACAGTTTCTTGGCTGTTGCAGAATGATTCCAAATTCGAATTTCAACCTTTTTCTTTCATCATATGGTACTTTACATGCGTTCAATGAATGTTGAAACTGCATACCTACTTTTACGCTATCCTTGAGCTGTCGTACGATATAGAAAGTTTTATTGTCTATAATAATTATGACTTTTAGGTAATGTAATCGAACGACATATCACATGACCCAATTACCTTAGATTTTCAGGCATAAACCACTATGTACTTTGGCTAGACCCTTTCGAATTAGTCGAAATAATTAACAAACGTATAAAATTCAGAAATATATGTAGCTACTAATTGATTGCGATTATTTATCTTAATTAATTTTATATTTGTTCTTCTCGAACGTAATGGCCCTAATTATTTACACAATATGAGATGTATGTAATCTAAATTATCATTGGTTGCTCTTGTAATAATTAGAATGTTGGGGATATAATAAAGGAACGAAATTGAATTCAAATTTAGAATTAAATAAGGCACGAATGTGTAACTGGCTGTTTGAAGTTTGCTTGTGATAATGTACTTGCTGAAAAGTATCAAAACATCGAAGCCTTCTCAAAGATCGGGACAGTATTCTCGGAGCGGGGTGCTACGGCCATCTCCTTTCGCGGCGGTAAGGCGACACCGGGCAGCTCAGCGCGCGCCGCGCCAGTCGCACCACAGCACGCGTCGACTCGACATGTAAGTACCAGTGCCATAGTGTACAGTGATCATAATAAAAAATATAAGTGTTTTTTTTTATTTTTGACGTGAGGATTTATCTCCACTTAGCCAGTAAGTAGCTTCAGTGCAGTGCATGAGCCTCATCATGGATTTAGGCTGAATCGTTTCGTTAAGTTTTCGTAAGATTTTCAGTTTTGCAACCAGTAAGTTTATTTACGCAGCTGGTACTTAATTCAGTACTGTAGATTAATTTATGCTGGTAAATTTCAATAGACCACATGCTATATTTTCTAAATGTTGTAACTTTAAATATAAGTTATAAACTTTTAAAGTTAACTGAAATAGTTTTTGTTGACCTCCATACGTTCCGGGACGTACGCCAGAATTTTGTAATCGGGCCCATTTCTATTTTTGAATATTGCGGTGCTCGGTTACATCTCTAACAGCCAATGGGAATCGGTGGTGCTCAAGTTTTCCCGCGTTTTTGGCAACCTGCCAGTCCGTGACCAATGGCGCGAGTGCGCGACAAGCGGGGGCGGAATAGCGCATGCGTTCCTAACTATCCACTTGAACTATCTAACTCGTAAACTTTTCTCCTATGATACGGTAGTTTGTTTTTTAAAATATAATTTTAAAGTTTGTAAAACTATTAACGGATTTTATTTTATAGAGTTAAACATAAACTACATAATTTGCAGGAAAACCATAAACATGGAGTCAGTTCGATTTGAGTAGATTGGCTTTCAATGAATTGTAGCTACAAGTTTAACCTACGCTTAGTGCTGAAAAATGTCCAGCCATGTACTGGGAAATCAAGAAAGGTTCTGACGCTAAGCAGATGGCTAAAATCCAATGTCGTGATGAAATAATTATTGGTCAGATCATAATGTCATTTTTGTAGGTTATTTTTGTCTTCCAACAGAATTTTGATATATCTGCCTTTTGATCTTAAAGTTAATCTTATTGTTATCGCATAATAATCTTTTAAAGTTAACTTTATTGTCTTGTCACTTGATCTTAAATTTAATGAAAACAAAAATAGAATACTTAGTTCATTTTGTAACATATGACGTATTCATTTGAAGTTACTACACGATCTTATTGGACTACGGTCGGTTTTAAATAACTGGCTATTACAATAGCTATATAAAAAAACATTCTCGATTGCATGACATGGAACGAAAAGAAAAAAAAAGAAAGTGTTTGGTGCCAGTAAAGTTATGTTAATTATAGGTTGGCTCCTGATACTGCTATTAATCGAATGATCAGATCAGATACTTTTTTAGATAACGTATATTTGTCTTTGAGCACATGCCAATAGTGACCACAGACCATAGAGTTATAGTGAAACAATGGTCTATTAAACTTAGCGAAGCCAAAGCTTAAGCCTTAGCTATTTTGCATACAATCAATAATTTATTTTTATATATGTGCCTTAAAGAAGATTCTAAATGTCAATAGAATATTCAAACAAATTATAATAGCTGTAGTGTCAAGGACGTATTTTCATAGTTCCAGATAAAAATAGATGCAAAAAAATTGTTACACTAAACACATGTTCCCGGTTCTAACAATGTGCCCTCATTTTGTTGATTGATACATTTCCAGTTTTCCACTAAACGTTCAGTAATTGTAATTAACAAAGTATTCATTTTACTCTAATTGATTTAAGTAGGTAACCCTGGCGTTATGCCCTTGGGTTAAATGTAACAATTTATTTAAACAACATTGAATTAATGTAAACTTAATTGGCATGAAGAAAAATACATTAATACTAGTGTCCGACCGAAACTGGTTTTTCAGCCGAAACCGAAACCGTAACCGAACTTTCGGCCTCACCCTC